>LR562413.1:6353-18700 GCA_900536345.3 Caenorhabditis sp. 39 LS-2015
GGGCGCGACGCGGCTCTGCGTGCGGTCGCGTAAGCGGCTATCGTGGTGAGACCCGTCGCCGATTTTTTGAACTGGGAATGTAGTGAAAAACACACCGTGCGGTGGTTTAAAAAACGTTTTTGATCGTTTTTTCTGCTAAAAATTAAAAAACCGAATTGTACAATTTTTTCCATTAATTTCCGTCGATTTTCCCGCATTTTTTAGAGGGATTTATCGATTTTTTGAAAATTTTGGGAAAAATCGATTTTTTTTTGTAAAAATTCGCGCTTTTTGGCCGATATTTTGTTAGGAATTTATATAAAAAAGCCAGCAAAAACACTGAAACTGTGAGAAAATCAAAAAAAATCCCAAGATTTTTAAAATGTTCGATTTTTCAAAATTTCGCTATTTTCGACCCAAAATCATTAAAATGTTGGTGTTTTTTGCAGGTAGTAACTCTTCTCAACAAGCTATACTCGGAATTCGACACTGTAATCAATAAACATGACAGCTATAAAGTGGAAACCATCGGCGACGCCTACATGGTCACTTCGGGAATTCCGACGGAAAACGGCGGTCGCCACGTGGCAAATATCGCTGCGGTGACACTGGGAATCATGGAGCTTTTGAAGGATTTCCAGGTCCCGCACCGAAAAGATTATCGATTGACGATACGGTTGGGATTCGCGTCGGGACCCGTCGCGGCGGCGGTTGTCGGATTGAATTCGCCGAGATATTGTCTTTTTGGAGACACGGTACGGCTGGCTGATCGATTGATTTATCGATTTTTTGATGAAATTGTTTACATCGAAAGAATCGATAGTTTCTGAAGGAGGATTTTTGCAGAATTACCTTCCAATTACGAAATTATCGATTTTCTAATGAAAAGTCAATAATTTCTTTGATTTTTCGAATTTTCCGTTGTTCGGTGTGAAAAATCGAATAATCCTCGAATAAAAATCTTGGAAAAAATTATTGATTATCTTTTGGAAAATCAAATCGATTACTTTTGTCAAATTTGAATTTTAAAAAATCATTTCGAATTATCGATTTTCCGGAAAATCGATTTTTCAGTGATTTTGAATTTTTTTTCCAATTTTGCAGAGTAATTATTGATTTTTCTTGCAAATTCTGCGAAAAATCGATAAAAAAAAGATTACAAAAATTTCGGAAAAAGTTGCAAAATTATTTATTGAATTTTTGGGGCATTTTTATTTAAAAAAAATTGATCATTGATTGATTTTCAGAAGCAATCAATATTTTTAAAGAAATTTTCAAAAAATTCCAAAAAAAAAATCGAAACAAAATTATCGATTTTTTGAGTTTTTTTTCTTCAAAAAGTCGATAACTCAAAAAATCAATTTTTCAATTAAATATCGATTTTCAAAATCAATCAATATGTTGTCATAAATTATTGATTTTCCCTTTTTTTTTGTCGCAGGTCAATATCGCGTCAATTATGGAATCTTCTGGAGAAGGCGGCCGAATTCAAATTTCCGAATTATCCAAGAGACTTCTGGAGCGAGAATATCCAGAATACATGACAGAAATTCGAGGCATCAATAAAGAAGTTGTAAGTTTTAAAAAATTGGAAAAAAAAAATCCCAAATTTTTTTTTAAATTTATTTTTTCAAAAATTTGAAAATTTCAGAACCAAGAAGACTTCATAACGTTCTGGTTGACTGGAAAAGATGAAGACTATTTCAAAAATCACTCGAATTTTTAAATTTTTGCATTTTCTCCCGATTTTTTTTCATTTTTCGAATTTTTTGCATTTATTTTTCCCGCATTTCAAGATTTTTCGCATTTATTTTGAAAATCCCACTATTATAAAGCTATAGAGCTCGCAATTGATTCCTTTGCATCATAATTGACGCGCAACTTTTGTATATCGTAATCCTCACTGAAATTATTGATTTTTGGTCAATTTTGACCGAAAAAATAGAAAAAAAGAGTTTTTCTTCATTAAAATCAATATTTCGTGAAGATTATTTTCCGAGAATATCCTTAGCTTCTTTCACGTTCTTAGGAATGCCTCGTTCGCAATAGCAGTGGAAAGTCACTAAGTTCTCTCTTTCGCACTCGTATTTGTTGTAATATTTCGCTTTGCAGTCCTCTTTGCATCTTTCTTCGTCACAAGAGAAGACACCGAATTCTGAATGAAAAAATAATTTGGTTTTGCAGAGAAAAGTGGGAAATTTCGAAAATCCGACTGGAAGTTATCGATTTTTCTGGAAAATCTATAATTTCGCAATCTGCACGAGAAAAATATCGATTTTTCACGAAAAATTCGATGAACCCGCAACAGAATTATGTAAAATTATAGATTTTTCGTCAAAAACACTAATTTATCCGTAAATTTTTCAAAAATACGGTTTTCCGAAGGTTTTTTTTTGAAAGATCGATAATTTCGCAATGGATTCGAGAAAATTATCGATTTTCCAGAGAAATCGATAATTTCATAATCAAATAGACCAAATTATCGATTTTTCCTCCAGAGAACCTAAAAATCGATCATATTGGCAAAAATTGAACAAATTATTGATTTTTCGTCAAAAACACTGAAAAACCGATAATTTCGCAATATATTCTAGAAAGTCATTGATTCTCCAGATATCTCGACAATTTTCCGAATTAAGTAAACCAAATTAATCAAATTTTCACAAAAATCAATAATATTTGAATTAATTTTAGAAAAAATCGATAATTTCCCAATATTGTCTAGAAAATTATCAATTTTTACAGAAAAACAATTGAAAATTGGCTAGCTTTATAATTAGTCACCCCGACGTTTCGCAACCCCATAAAATATGCTAGTTTTCGATGAAAATCTACAAAACTCAAAATCTAGCACATTTTACGGAGGTTGCGAAACGTCGGGGTGTCTAATTCCCAATTTTCTCACTAACCTGACCAAATCTCGACCTTGTCCAGAAAACCCGCCGAATCTTTTTTCTCGTCGCACTGCACCATGTTTGCGAAGACGACTAATACAAAAACGGAGAGTAAAAGTTTCATTTTTTCTGCCAAAAACCATCGAAAAATGGCGTTTTTATGTGGATGGTTTTGTTGTTTTCTTTTTGGGAATTTTCCAATTTTCTCGGCTTCGTCATTCCATTTTTCGCTTTGTTTTGTTGCGGAGAATAATAGAAAGAAGGAGAAGATCGAAAAAAAAAAATAAAATGACGATTTTTTTGATTTTTGGTCAAAAGAAGATACAAAAAATTGATGGAAATTCAGATTTTTCGTGTTAGATTTGAATTTAAATACTGTTGAATACTTGACAGTTGGAATAAATAAAAAGTTAAAAAAACAGATAAATAAAATCGAAAAAAATGGAAAATGAAAAATTCGAAAATTCACTCTTCTCCACGTCGTCTCTTGGCCATTTTGTTGCGCGGATCGGTGATATGGTACCAGTCTTCGCTCTCCTCGCGCATATTTGCATCTTTGGCTTTCGATGAGAGGATGACGTCTTCGGCTTTGAAGCGGTGCGACATCCTGGAAGAGGAAAAATGGGAATATAGAATTAATTAATTTTTTTTGTTGTTTGATTTATTCAATTTTCATTTTCATTAAGTTAGATTTTTTTATTTGGGTATTTAAATAAATTCAAAAGAAATTGAATTTTTCCTTATTTTTCCAAAAAAAATTTTGAAAATATTTTTGTAATTTTCTAAAAAAAAAAAAAATTCAGTTCAAGAAGAATTGCGATACAAAAATTGTTCAATTTTGGAAATATTGCATTTTTTCTTTTACTTCAAAATGTTCAAACATCAAAAAACTGAATTCCCCCAATAAAAAAATTAAATTTTCGAAAACCATTTTTTCCAAATAAAATTTTTTATTTTCAACATTGAATTTATTTTCAACTTCCACATAAAAATTGTAAAAACAGCTTTTTTGGCAAATTTTTTTCTAAAATTAAAAAAAAAAAAAAAAAAAAACTCAGTTTTTTAAATTTTTTTAAATTTTTCAGAAAAAAAAAGAATTTTCAAACTAAAAATTATATTTTTCATTTTTCTAAAAAAAAAAAACTTCGTTCATTTATTTTTCCAAGTTTTGACTAAAAAAAGCAATTTTTAACTATTCCATTTTTTCCAAATTTTTTTTCAAAAAACAATTATGAGTTACCAAGAAGTGCCCTCGAGATCCTCTGCATCCAGATCCAGCACTCCAAATTTCTTCTCTTCTTCCTCTCCGTCACCTTCGCCTTCTCCTTCTTCTTTTCCCTTTTTCTCCTCTTCTTTGACAGAAATCTTCCGATCGAAAAGGATGGCCTCCTGATTCGATGATCCGAGTCGTTTTTTGAACTTCTCCAGCATTTGCATCGTTTGATTCTCGCGTTTCGCGTCTTTTTGTCTCACCACGTCCTTGGTTTTCGTTTTGAACTTCATTTTTAGGTCTTGATACGATTGCATCGCTTCCGATAGGGATTCATCTGCAAAAAAAGGATTAATGAAAAAAAAATCGATAAATGAATTTTTTTGTTGGAAAAAGTGCCAAAGTTGAAGAAAAAATTATAAACCAAAAATTAAAAAAACAATTTTTGAAAAATCAGAAAATAAATATTTTTTTGAAAGTTGAAAACTAAATTTTTATAAATAAAAAAATCTAACTATTTTTCAAAAAATCGATAAATTGAATTTTTTGTTGGAAAAACTGCCAAATTTGAAAAAAAAAATCAATAATTGATAATTTTCCAAAAAATTGAAAATTAAATTTTTATAAATAAAAAAAAATCGAACTATTTTTCAAAAAATCGATAAATTGATAATTTTTGGTTGGAAAATTGACAAATTTCAAAAAAATTAATAATTCCAACTTTTTTGAAAAATCGATAAATTGATTTTTTCGGAATTTAAATTTAAATTTTTTTGACTTGTTTTCTATTTAAATTTTAAAGAAAAAATTTATTAAAAATTTAAAAAAAAATAAATCAATAATTCCATTAATTCAAATATTTTGATTTTTGAAAAAACAAAAAAAAAACTAAGACTACCGAAAAATTTCAATTTTTCCATCAAATTTAGGTGATTTTTAGTAGATGATTGCAATTGTTTTTGATGAAAAAATAACAAAAAAAAATTGAATTAAAAAAAAAAAATCTTGGAAAAAAATAATCAATTTTCAAAAATGACAGTGAATTTCTTGAAAAATGTAAAAAATTTTAGGTTGATTTTTAAAAATTGATATTCGTCATTTTTGTTTTTTTTATCACAAAAAAAATCGAAAAAACCTCGAAATTTTTTTTTTTTAAACAAAAATTCCCTTCTAACCGCGATGCGACCGCGCCGCACCAAATTCAAATTTCCAAGTGAAAATCGTCAAAAACTCACCGACAACCTTCTTCTTCTTCTCCTTGACCGGCCGCAACGCCTTCATGTACTCTTTTTGCATCTCTTTCAGCTCCGTGTTCATTTTGTCGCTGAAAATCGATAAATAGATTTTAATTTTTGAAATTTTCTTGAAAAACCGCACATTTCCTGTTGTTCCTGAGCCCTGCGATCGTCGGCAATCATCTTCTCATAGTCCTCCTCATCGCCGACTTTTCCGCCTTCTTCGAGCTGAAAAAAAGCAAAAAATCGCAATAAACTCAAAAATTGATAATTTTTTCTCAATTTTTCACTGATTTTCCGATTTTTTTTCGAAAATTGTTTTCGAGAAAAAAAAGCCACCCCACCTTTCTCTTCTGACTCTTCTTCAACAACTTCTCCCGGATCGACGACACCGACGACGCGTCCTTGACAGTATCCTCGTCTTCCGGACAGTAATTGCTCATCTCGTCCCGAGTCACAGCCGCCTGTTTCGACAGTCCGACAGTGTCGTTGTCATGAGCATCGTGCGCCGATTTCGGCTTGTGCGCGGTTTTCTGGAATAGGAAATGGTGGAAAAATTTCAAAAATTTCGAAAAAAAAATTGGGCATAGGTTCCCCGTCTAAATGAGCCTCAATTCCCGAATTTCCTGGGGATTTTCACAATTTTTCAACATTTTTCAGTGAGAAATGGTGAAAACCTTCAAGAATAGAGAAAAAAGGCTCATTGGCAATGTACAGAAATTTCGAAAATTTCGAAAAAAAATTGGGCATAGAATTTTGGTGGAAAATGATGAAAAATCATCAAAAATGGGCTCATTGTCATTCGATGAAAATTTGAAAAATCAAAAAAAATTGGACATAGGTTCCCCGTCCCAATGAGCCTCAATTTCCAAATTTCCAGCCGTTTTTCACAATTTTTCAAAGTTTTTAATGAAAAATAGTGAAAAACCATCAAGTTTCGGAAAAATGGGCTCATCATCATTGTACAAAAATTTTAAAAATTAAAAAAAATTGGCGATAGGTTCCCCGTCTAAATGAGCCTCAATTCCCGAATTTCTTGAGGCGTTTCACAATTTTTCAACATTTTCCAGTAAAAAAAAGAGAAAAACAATCAAAAATCGGGAAACTGGGCTCATTGTAATCGTATGAAAATTTTAAAAATTAAAGAAAAAATTGGCGATAGGTTCCCCGTCTAAATGAGCCTCAATTCCTGAATTTCTTGTTGGTTTTCACAATTTTCAACATTTTCCAGTAAAAAAAGTAAAAATCCATCAAGAATAAGGAAATTAGGCTCATTGTCATCGTATGAAAATTTCAAAATTCAAAAAAAAAAATGGGCATAGGTTCCCCGTCTAAATGAGCCTCAATTCCCGAATTTCCTAATGATTTTCACAATTTTTCAAATTTTTAAATGAAAAATGATGAAAAATCATCAAGAATCGGGATAAATTGGGCTCATTGTCATCGTATCAAAATATTTTAAAAAATTTAAGAAAATTGGCGATAGGTTTCCAATTTTCCATCATTTTTCAAATTTTAAAATGAAAAATAATGAAAAAACCCAGCGAATCCGGAAACTTGGATCAAATAGTAAAAATACCTTGTTAAACACTTGCAACTGTTCCTCATCCTCCTCAACTTCGTCTCCAAACGACAAAAGGTTCGTTTTCTTGGTCTCGACTGGTTTTTGCTCCTTTTTCCGCTCGCTCTTCTCCTTTTTCTTCTTTTCTCTAAAAAATTCCTTTTTTTTTTAATATAAAAAACTCCTCCATTCCGCACCTCGGTTTGATATCCTCAAACGGATTGTTATCAATGCGTGCTCCAGTGATCTTATAATAAGTCACCGGTTTGTCGCCTTCCGTATCCACTTCTGTGATCTTTAGCATGTTGAAAAGTGTCGGTCCGGCGACTTTTCCAAAAATCGTGTGCTTCTTGTCCAATTCGGCGGCTCCGCGTTCTCCGATTGTGAAGAAGAACTGCGATCCGTTGTCATCGCGGCCGGCGTTCGCCATTCCGACGATTCCGCGACGGTTGAACTTGAGACGTTGGTGGAATTCGTCCTGAAAAGTTTGTTTTCAAGAAACCCCGACGTTTCGCAACCAAATGGATGAGATTTCGAAACTGAGACAGTTCGAAACCGCGACATCTCGGAACCGCGACATTTTGAAACCGGACAACATGACATTTCGAAACTGCGACATTTCGAAACCGAGACATTTCGCAACCGCGACATTTCGAAACCACGACATTTCGAAACCACGAAATTTCGAAAACACGAAATTTCGAAAACACGAAAGTTCGAAACCGGACAACACGACATTTCGCAACCATATGGAGGGCATTTCGAAACCACGACATTTCGAAACCGGACAACACGACGTTTCGCAACCATATAGAGGAGATTTCGAAACCGCGACATTTCTAAACTACGACATTTCGCAACCATATGGAGGGCATTTCGAAACCACGACATTTCGAAACCACGACATTTCAAAATCGCGACATTTCGAAACCACGACATTTCGAAACCGGACATCACGACGTTTCGCAACCATAAGGAGGAGATTTCGAAACCGCGACGTTTCAAAACCACGAGAATTCGAATTTTGGGCGTTTCCGAACCGGGACATATCGAAGCAGATAGATTTCCAAATAGCGAAATTTCGAAATCGCGACGTTTCGAAACCACAAAATTGCGGAACCGAGAATCACGACGTTTCGCATCCATATGGATCCATTTCAAAGTCAAAACATTTCAAAACCATTTTTTTTTTACAAATTTCAACTTTTTCTCAAAATTCCTTAAAATCTTCCGCACCTTGAACGGTTTCCCGTAAACACTCTCTCCGCCGGTTCCAGTTCCGGTCGGATCGCCTCCCTGGAGGATGAAATTCTTGACGAGTCGATGGAAAACCGTCCCCTTGTAGTAGTTTTCCATGCACAGCTGGATGAAGTTGCGGCATGCCAACGGCGCCTCTTTCGTCCACAACTCGATCTCAATGTCGCCCGCAGTGGTTTCCAGGGTGACCTGACAAGTGAGAAAAGAAAATGAAAATGAAAATGGGAAGAATTTGATAGGACATTGATTAAATTTAGGTTTCAAAAATCCCTGCGAATACCGAATTTCGATTAGAAGAAAACGATTTTTTTTTTCAATTTTTACGATTTGAACTGTTCAAAATTGAAATTTGAAAAACTTTAAAAAATTATTTTTGAAAAAGCAATTTTTTTTCATTTTCGAATATTAAAAATCTTTTTTTTTTGAAAACACTTTTCCATTAAAAAAAAACAAAAGTTATTTTTAAAAAAATGTTCGCAAATTGTAAATATTTTTTTCATTTTTAGCAATTTTTTAAATTTAAAATTAATCCAGCTCAAATTAATTTTTTATGTTTTTTTTTAAATTTTTTATTTAAAAAATAGTTTTACCATTCCTCAATTTTTAAGTTTGATACAATTCAAATTCTCCAATTTTTTGGAAAATCAATTTTTTCGAGAAAAACAATTTCGAAAAAAATTTATTAAAAATTAAAAAAAAATGTTCAATTGATATTTTTAAAAACTGATTTAAAATTTAAAATTTAAAAATCTGATTTCATCTGTATTTAATATTTTTCTGACTCAAATTTTAAATTTAAAAAAAAATTAATCAAATTTCGTAAATTATTGATTTTTTGAATTTTTTTAAATTTTTAACAACAAAGAAAAATTGCAGTATGATAAATTCAGAAAATTTTCTTTTTTATAAAATTTTCAGTTTTTTATAATTTTTAAATTAATAAAAAATTTAAAAATTCGTCAATTATCGAATTTTTTTTAATTTACAAAAATGAAAATTCTTCAAAATTCAAAATTTTACCGATTAACATTTTTTTTAAAAATTAATTCGCAATACAAAAAATCCAAAAAATTGATTATCTTGAATGATTGAATAAAAAAATAATTTTCAATTAAAAAAAAAACATTTCTCCATTTTTCCGAAAAATCAATAATCCGCTCCACTCACCTTTCCCGTGGTAATCGGCTCATTAATATACTGGTTGCTCATCTGAAATCGATAAATCAATAATTTAAGTTAAAAAAATTAAAAAATCAATAAAGAAAAAATCGAAAAAAAATCAAAAAGATACGTTATTCACTGCATTTCGAAACACTTTTACTCACCGAAAAATCAATAAAAAATGTTTTTTTTTTCGGAAAAAAAACTGCGCGGCAAGAGAATTTTATTGACTTTGCGATTGAAATACAATGCATGTAGAGATTACATTTTACAAAATTTTACATGAAAAAAAATTAAAAATTAAATTTTCCAATTTTTCGAAAACCGGAAAACGAAGAACTTGACAGCAACTCTATTTTTTCTGCATTCACGACTGGAATTTGTGAGAAATTGGGGATGGATGGATGGCCGAGTCGATTAGGCTCTGGCGTTGATGATCTTGACAAAGTCGGGTTTCAGCGACGCTCCGCCCACCAGGAATCCGTCAATGTCGCCCTTCTTGCCGAGTTCGGCGGCGTTGTCGGCGGTCACCGATCCTCCGTAGATGATGCGAGTCGCGTCGGCGACGGCTGGAGAGACCTGCAACGAATTTTGACATTTTTGGGATTTTCCAGGAGAAATTGACTTTTTTTAAATAAAAAAATATATTTTGTTCCTGAAATTATAAAAATTGAGGTCCAAACCCCGGCTTCCGTGGGAAAAAAAAATTAAAAAATATTATTTTTCAAATTTCAAACGCTTTTTCTGTAATCTGTAATTTATTGGAAATTTTCAAAATTTAAAAAAAATTAAAAATTACAAATTTTAACAATTTTTCCTCAGAATTTCAGAATTTTCCAACTTTTTTAATTATTCAAAATTTATTAAAGCGATTTTTTTTTAGAATTTCAAACGTTTTTCTAATTTTTTAAAAACATTCAAAATTTGAAAAAAAATTAAAAATTTCACATTTCAACAATAAAAATTTTAACAATTTTTTCTCAAAATTTAAAAATTTTCCAACTTTTGTAATTATTCAAAATATTTGATTTTTTTTTTCGCCATTTTTTAAATTCATTCCTACCGAAAAGATTGACAAAAACTCTGCAGAAAGATGAGAAAATCGGATTTTACGGAGAAAAAAAAATTGAAAATTACATAATTTATCGTATTTTTTCCAAATTCGTGAAGGGACCCTTTTCCGCGTTCAAATCTCAACTCTCACCATCTCCGGGACAAAAATAACAAAAAATCCCCCTATTCCTTACCTTCTCCTTCAAGAACTCGCGGATCCACTCGTGAACCTCCTGAGCCTGTTCCGGCGAGGCGGTGACTCCGGTTCCGATGGCCCAGACTGGCTCATAAGCGATGACAATGTTGTCCCAGCTGACTCCCTTATCCACAATGGCTTGCAGTTGACGGAAGTTCACCTGTGGGGAAAAATGGCATTTTATTTATTTTTTTGCAAAATTTTCAATTTTTCCGAGAAAAAGTTTGATTCTGCACGTAATTCCACGAATTTCATGAAAAATAATCTGAAAATGGCTGATTTACCACTTACATCCTTAGTATGTCCAGCCTGACGCTCCTCGAGCTTCTCTCCGATGCAATAGATGACCTTGAGGCCGGATTCCAGCGCGTGAACGGTTTTTTCGGCGATAAGCTGGAAAAATGTGGATTTCAATGATTATATTTATGAAATAATTTTTGCGTGATGAAAATATTTAAAAAAATAGAATAAAAATTCTAAGGTTCTAGTAAAAAATTTTTTTTTTTTTAAATTAACGTTGGATTTTTTTCTTTGAATCTTAAATTTCAAATTAAAAAATACGGACATCTTTAAATCTGATGTTTTCTATTTTTATATTTAATATCCTACTTTTCGCAATTTGAAAAAAAAAACATTTTAAATTTCCAGCAAAAAATTAAAAATTGAACTTTTTTTTTTCAAATTTTCAAATTATAACTTTAAAAAAATGAATTTTTTTCTATTTTTATATTTAAAATTCAATTTTTCCAATTTCTTTTTTAAAATCACAAAAACGAACCGCATCGCTCTCTCCGAAGACATGTCGGCGTTCCGAATGTCCCAAAATGACCCATTCGAGTCCGAGATCCTTGATCATAGCCGGCGAGATCTCACCGGTGAACGCTCCCTTCGCCACCTTGTAGCAGTTTTGGGCGGCCACCAGGACACCGGATTTCACGTTGTTTTTCACGTGAACCAGGTACGGAGCCGGTGGAGCGACGATAATGTCCACTTGCGAGTTTCCTGTGGAATTTGATATTTTTAAGAGAGGGGAAAATAATATTTTTGAACAGAGGGAATTTTTTATAAATATTTTCGATGAAGAGGTAACTTTGTTTTTGAATAATTTGAAAAAAAAATGAACTTTTTTAAATTCTAAAAATTAAATTCTAAAATTTAATTTTTTTTAATGTTCAAAATTTTTAAAATTTGGACAAAAAAAATTCAAATTAAATCATTTCAAGCAAAAATTATTTTTTTTTTTCAACTTAGAAAATTCGCATTTTTTTTTTGGAATTTTTTTTGAATTAAAAAAATTTCATTTTCCAATTTTTCAAAATCAACAAAAAATGTCAAAGATTTTTTAAAATTTTAAAATTCTAAATTTCTTTTTTTTTTAATCTAAAGTTTAATATATTTTTAATTTTTGAAATAAAAATTAAAACAAAAAACTGATTTTTTTAAATTAAATTTGAAAAAATTCATTTTCCGAGTTGGAAAAATGAAAATAAAATTTTCTAAATTTTTTAAAAAATTTTTGTTGAAAATATAAAATTTTAATGATTAAAACTTAGATATTTAAAAAAAAAATTTCTGAAAAAAAAAATAATTTCAAAAAAAACCAACCTTTTTGAAAATTTAAAAAAATATTGATTTTTGCAAAATAAAAGTCAAATCAAAAACCAGCAAACCCCGTTTTTACTCATTTATAAAAGAATTCCACTCAAGACCCGAAAATTTCCCATTTTCGATTTTCCTACCTCCCGACTGGTTCAAGAAGTCGACGATTCCGTCGACGGTCTTGAAATCTCCGTTCATTTTC
>LR562413.1:18800-31631 GCA_900536345.3 Caenorhabditis sp. 39 LS-2015
TCAAGACCCGAAAATTTCCCATTTTCGATTTTCCTACCTCCCGACTGGTTCAAGAAGTCGACGATTCCGTCGACGGTCTTGAAATCTCCGTTCATTTTCCAGTTTCCTCCGACGAAGAACTTGCGAGTCATTTTCAAACGATTTAGGTTCTGAAAATCAAAAAAATCAATAGAAAAAACAGTTTTCAATGGAAAATTCGCGAAAAACGCTCATCAATGACGCAAAAACCTTTAAAAGTCGTCAAACACCTTCAAATCGATACACATTGATATCACAATGATAAGACATCATTGATTAGAAATTCCAACCGCCTTTTCCCTAAAAACATCAAAAAATAGCCGTTGAAACGTGAGAAAACCCAAAAAATAAGAGCGCGGCGCCCATTTTCAATTCGATTTTTCGGCAGAGAGAGTGGTCAGACGAAGACGAGAGAGTGTGAAGAGTAAAGAGACGCAGAGTGGTCAGAGTGAGAGTTGGCACGTATTTTGTGATGTTCTTGGGGTGAGAAGAGAAGTAAACAAGATAAAACTCAGAAAAAATGTATATATAGAGCGGATTTTGCATTTGGCAGTGACGGAAGCGGAAAATACGGATTTTCAGGGATTTTGAAGGGTTTTTGAGAGGATTCCATAAACATTGGTTGCTGGGAAGCCATTGGCCAATGGCTTCCAATATTGGGATTGGTTTTTTCAAAAAAAAAAAATTATTTTTAGTTTTTTCCTATTTTTCGCGAATTTCGCCGATTTTTTAGTGTAAAATTGCTGAAATTCAATGATAAAATTAAAAATTCAATTATTTTTCGAAAAAAAATCGAAAAATCTGCAGAAAAAACGAGAAAATTGAGAAAAACCGCGGCGAAATTCAAGAAAAAATGAATTAAAAAAATAAAATAACCGTAACCTTCAAGTTCGTTGCGAGACCCCGGTACAAATTGTGTGCTGCGCCTTTAAGGATTACTGTAGTTTTTCAAATTTTATTTTTTGGGATTTTTACTCGATTTTGGTGTGTTTCTGGGGATTTTCGAATTTTTTGGGGGATATTTTTGTTAGAATTTATTTTGAAAAGCTGAAATTTAAATTTTATCAACAAAAACTCCCGAAAAACATTTGAAAACCCTCAAAAACTCCTGAAAACATCAAATTCCACTCGAGACCATTTGCACAAAATCCCCTATGCGCCTTTAAATATTCTTACTGTAGCACTTGTTTTTTCTTCAATTTCCCTCATTTTTCTTGCATTTCCCGACATTTCCTCGGTTTTTCCGCCATGAATGATGTGATTTGCGTGTAAAAATAGCGAAACTACGGCTGAAAACCACCAAATATCAGCTGCCCCCGCTAATTAATACCCGATAATCCCCTTTTTCATGGGATTATTGGGATTTTGCGGTTTTTTTGTGCAAAGAACCGCAGATTTCGCCATTTTTCTCCGTAACTTGCTATTTCTGATACGATATTCGTAAATGGCTTGTGTGTAAGTGAATTGTCAATATTAAAATGGACAATTATCAGTGCGTAGGTGTTATCAGTTAGAGAGCAAAGTTGCAAGGGGAAATTTACGTTCAAAGACCAAAAAACACTCAATATTGTCACATAGCTTGGAAAAACGGAAACCACAAGGGGAAAACAAGGAAAAATTGGCGATTTCCTGGACAAAAAGTAGGCGATTTGGCACGCAGCCAAGCCGATTTTCATTGGAGCGCGTTTGCAGCGCCCTGCTGACAGCATTGTTTTTCCGTGCTTTTTGTCCATTTTTCCCACTTTTTTCAGGGAAAATTGGCCAAAAAGCATTGATATTAGCTATTTCCAGCCTGTTTCTCCGCTTTTCCCTTTCTTCCCCCCCGCTTTTTTCTCATTTTCTATCCAAACATTATTGTCTATACACAAAAACGTCATTTTTCGCTTCGAGACCCAATAACAACACAGTGTCGTGTATAAAAAGACGGTCTTTGTGATATGATGATATCATCACGAGTTATTGGCACTGTGCCAACGCACCTGATCTATTTTCTCTCTGCGTCTCGTGTGGATTTACGGGACCCCGCGCGCGCGCGCCCGACGCATTGTTTCGTAACACTGACTGACTGACTCATCGGCTGTTTTTGTTGGGAGTATATAAGTCTCATCGAGATCCGCCTTTTGGTTGTGAAATTTACTGGAAATTTTGAATTTTTTTTGTTGTTGTTGGTGAGTCAGGTTTTTTTTTTATTTTTAGAAGATTATTAGGAAGTTAGGAAGTTGGATTTTTGATAAGGAAGTTACGAAAAAAATTGTTTTTTTTTTTAATTTTTTTGAATTTTTTTTTTTTTTTTTATTTATAATTGTTTTTAAATTTTATTTAATTTTTAAAAATTTATTTTTTAATTAAAAAAAATATTTTTGTGTCAGTATTTTTTGTTGTAAATTTTGTGATTTTTTGTTGAAAATTTGGAGTTTTTTTTTTAATTTTGAAAATAATCTTTTTTACTGAAAATTGCAACAAAAATTAGAAAATTCCGAATTTTTTTAAAAAAAATTTGGATTTTCAAAATTTTTTCAAAAAACTTTTTTACCTTCAAAAATAATTTTTTGAATTTTTTTATCATTATATCTCACACGGAAAAATTAAAATTTTTGGAAGATAATTAAAAAAAAAAATATTTTTAAAATTTTTTCAAAAATGTATCTTTTTTTGAATTTCTGGGTCTCGAGCGAAAAAAAAATATTATTACCCTACTTTTTAGTTTTTTTTTGTTCACCTAAAATTCAAATTTTCAAAATATATAAAAAATGTTTTTTTTTTCATTTTTTGAATTTTTTTCCAGATGCCCAATTGACAAGATCAGCAGCGAAATGCAACTTCACACATCATCATCATCAAAAGTGCTCATTCAGCCTCGAGATTATCGATCTTTTTGTTTTCGAGGCGAAGGAAGAGCCAATTTTGTGATCAGTGCCAGGCACAAATTGACCGGGTTGAGGTGAGGGGGTGATGAGACGTGATAAGAGGGAATTTGAATTTTTGATATTTTTTTTTGAGATTTTTTAGAATTTTATAATTGAAAAATTAAATTTTTTTGAATTTTCAGATTTTTTTAAATGTTTAAATTTTTTTTTTAAATTCTTTAAAAAAAATTTTCAAATACAAAATTGAATTTTTTGAGTTTTCAGAATTTTTTTGAATTTTCAGAATTAATTTTTTTTTTGAATTTAAAAATTCAAAAATTTAATTTTTTGAGTTTTCAGAATTAAATTTATTTGAATTTAAAAATTTAAAAATTTAATTTTTCAAATTTTCAGAATTTATTTGAATTTAAATATTTAAAAATTGAATTTTTCAAATTTTCAGAATTTTTTGAAATCAAAAATTCAAAAATCAAATTGTTTCAATTTTTGAATTTTTGTTGGATTTTCAGAAATTTTTTCAAAATTTAAAAGATATTCTTCTTCCAGAATCGTCTGGCGATTTGCCAAAGCTCGAAAAAGCGGTATTATGACCGTGAAGGCCAGAAGTGAATTGGTGAACAGTTATGTGGAGAGGTGCGTTTTTAATTTTCAATTTTAAATATATTTGAATTGTTTCTATTATATTTAATTGGGAATTTACCTAATTTTTTAAAAAATAAATAAAAAAAATAATAAAATTCCATTATTTTCTAGAATCATCGCTCCATTCTTCCACAACGATTTTCTGGTTGGAATGAGAATTGTGGAGTTTGACACAGTCGATGTTCATCAGTTGGCCAAGGTGAGGCTTTGAAAAATTTGAAAATTTTTTGAATAATGAAAAAAATATTTATTCAAATAATTTTGGAAAAAATTAAAAATTTCAAAAAAAAAAGTGAATTAATTTAAAATTTGAATTAATTGATTAAATTTGAATTGTTAAATAAATAATTAGATATGAATTGAATTGAATTTCAAAATTTTTGAGGAATTAAAAAAAATTTAATTTTGAAATTTTTCCATTTTTACGAAAAAATTATCCCAAAAGTAAATTACTTTAAAAATTTGAATAATTAAATTTGAATTGTAAACTTAAAATAATTTATTAGATGCAAATTAAATTTATTTGGAGAATTTTTTGAAATATTAAAAAAAAAAATTTAAAATGTGGAAATTTTTCCATTTTTACACAAAAAATTCTCCCAAAGTTTGGGAAAAATGAAACGTTTTAAAAACTAAATTAGTTGTTTGAATTTTGAATGTTAAGGTCGTATTTTGAAATTTTCATTTTTTGGGAATTTTAGATTTTAAAAAATTTCAGAACAAAAATTTCAATGATTTTTTTATCAATTTTTTATTTATTTTCCCAACTAACCCATACCAATTCCAGATCCCCTATCTCTCGCCGAACACCAAAGTCGAGAAATTTGAAGACCTCTTCGATCTTCCGTCCGAATACTCGTTCCTCCCATCGAACACCTTCCAAAGAGTACACGGATCGGTGATTCAGACGAATCCGACGACACTGACAGCTCTGCAAATGCTGGATGCCACACAGTTGCCGATGACCGTTTCGACACCACATTTCGACAGCAATACGATTACGGTAGGTGTGGATTTACGGGGGGAAAACTGAAGTTTTGAATATAAAAAATGAACATAGAAAAATTTTGAAAATAGGAAAAAACAGATAGATTTAAAAAAATTGAATTTTTCAATTTTTCAATTATTTTTATTGTTTTTAAATTTCAAAATTCGGTCATTTCAATTTTTATTTTTATTCTTTATATATTTTCAATTTAATTGTTAATTCACAATCAATTTTTTTTAGTTGGAAATTAATTTTTTTTTTCAATTTTTTTTAATTCGACAGTTTTTCAGGTGGAAATCAAGCCAAAACAGGGATTCCTTCAAAACCACCCAAATGTCCATGTTCCGCACTGCAATAATTGTATTCTGCAGGTGGGCATTATTTTAAATATAAAAAAATTGTTTTTGAAGCGAACTTGACGAAAAAAAATTTTATTTTCAACTTTTTAAATGTAATTTTTTTAATTTGAAAAAAAACCTTGAAAATTCGAAAATTATTTTATTTTAACTTTTTCTGTTTTGTGATTTTTTAGAAAAAATTGAATATTTCAGATGCACGTTCATAATTTTTAAAAATATAATAGAAAATATGATTTAAAAAAAATTATGCAAAATGAAAAAAAAGTTGAAAAAAAAAGTTCAAATTTTAATTTTTTTTTAATTTTTAATATAAATTGCTAAATCTAAATTCCACAATATATTGCCTGTTTTGAAACGTAAAAATGATCCAGTTGTGAGAATAATTTTTTTTTATTTTAATTTCAAAATTAAAAATTTTTGAATTTTTAAAAAATGAAATTTTTTCAATTTTCTCCATTTTTTTCCTCAATTCTCTTTTTTTTTTTCAAATTTTTTAATTTCCAGATTGAAAAATCCGTTTGCCAATCGCACTTCTCGGAAATGTACGACTTCTGTCCACTGGATCTGTTCTCCGGCAACTATGCCCGAATGCGAAAAGCCATCCACTCGCTTTTCCTGGTCCCACACCGAAATCTCCGCATTTTCGTAGACGGAAATCTGGTTCATTCGGACGAGAAGCCACTGGAAAAGGAGCACTTCTCGGAGACGTTGTTCCCGAGAAAAAATGCGACAGAGGAGGATTTGGTGGCGGCGGTGAGTGTTGGAATTTTGAAGGAAAATTGGATTTTTTTGAATTCTGGAATTTATTAAAACAAAGTTTATTTGAAAAATGCTTGAAAAAAAATTAGGAGAAAAATGAAAATTGGAAAAAAATTTTATAATTAAAATCGAAAAAAATTGGAATTTCTAATTTTTTTTATTAATTTGAAAAATCGTAGGGTAATGTAAGGTTTGCAAAAATAAAAAAAAACTAAATTTAAAAAAACTAGGAATTTTTTTCCAAAAATAAACATTTTCCGTTTCCCATGAATATTGGACAAAAAAAATTTCTGAACAAAAATTGGAAAAAACTAAATGGAAAATTTAATAATATTAATATTTAATAATTTTCCATAATTTTTTGATTTAAAATTTTTTAATTAATTAAATTTTAAAAAGAAATATTTAAAATTTTTAAGACGATCAAATTTGATATCTCTGATTGTGAGATTTTTAAAATTTTCTTCAATTTTCTAAAAAAAAAAATATAATTTTTTTTTCAGCTCTGTCTCTCTCTCTCCGGCAACCAGTCAAAGCGCAAGTTCCGTCTGCAGGACGAATCGGTTCTCGGACAAATTTTGGCCGCCCAGAAAGTCGACGAAATCGGAATAGTGCGAGCTCATGCGATTTACGAGCAACTCGATCCGCGGGACAAGGCCAACTTGCTCGACAAAACGGAAATGTCTCGAATCGGTCTGGACGCGATACTGAGCCAGGAAAACCGGGAAACGATGGGCGGTTTGATGACGGAAGACATGGAAATTCAGCAGTTGAGAAGATATTTTGTGGCGGCCACTATGAAGGATTGCTCGGTGAGTATTGATTTTTGAAAAAATGAAAAATTAATTCTTGCATGTCATAATCGTGGCGAGACCCGATTTGCGAAATTCAAATTGAAAATAATTTTTAAATTTTTGGGAAAAGTTTAATTTTTCGTAAATTTTTTTTTTTAAATTTGAAAATTTGAAAATTAAATAAAAACAATTTAAATTTAATTTTTTGAATTTCTCATCTTTCAAGCTTTAAAAATTTCAAAAAAATTAGAAAAAATTATTGGAAATTCTGAAAATATTTTGAATTTTTTTCCAATGAAAAAATTCGATTTTTTTCCAATGAAAAAATTCGATTTTTTCGAAAATTATGAAAAAAAAAATTAAAATTTTTTTTAGAATTATTCTTATTTGCTGTGGTGAAACTACTGGGAAAACAGGAAAATAATTATTATTTGAATTTCACAATTGGAATGTTTTTAATTTTTTCAAAAAAATTTTTTTTTTAATTGCAAAAAAACGAAATTTTCGATTTCTTTTGAATTTGAACATTTTCAAAAAATTACAGAAAAAATGTTGAAATTCTAAAAATTAAATTTAGATTTTTTTCGCGGTTCCAATTTTTTTTCGTCAGTTTTTAAAATTTTTCCGATCAAAAAAATTCGAAAATGGCTCGCTTCGAATTTTTTTTTTTTTTGAAATTCGCGGCGAGACCCAATTTGAATTTGCTAATTTAATTTCAAATTTTGTTAAAAAATTTACCGCTTTACGCGATTTTTTTTGAAAATAATTGCATCTCAATTTTTTTTTCTTCAATTCTGGATTTTTTGCAGATAATGATTTCGCTCCGCCTCCTGCCGCCGGACCTCTCCTCGCCACTTCCAGCGGACACAATCCGTCTTCCGAACGGACGTCTATTCGCATTCTCCATTAAAATCGTCGACTTGGACCCGAAAACGCCGAAAAATCTGGTGAACAGCTACGCCAGATTCATGTCCGGAATGAAGCTGATCCGAGCCGGAAAGGAGTCGGGCGATCCCAGAAAACAGTTCAACGAGTGTCGAGAATAGGGAAAAATGACCCGGGAAATTGGAAAACTTGAGGAATTTTTTTTTGGGATTTTTTTGGGATTTTTTTTGGATTTTTTGAGATTATTTTGAAGCGAAAATTTCTAAAAATTTAAAAAAAAAAAATTTAAATTGTAAAAAAATCAAAAAACTCAAATTTAATTTTTGGAATTTTTACAACTACGAAAACCGCTTTTTTTGATTCCAAAAAAATAATTTTTCAAAAAAAAAAAAAAAATTTTTTTTTGCGATTTTTAAATATCACTGAAATTTTTTGAATTTTTGGATATTTAATATTTCTTTTTTCTGAAAAGAATTTTTAATTTTTTGAAAAAAAAAATCTGAAATTAAAAAAAAAAAATTACGATTTTGTTGAATTTTTGAAAATTTGAAAATTTAAAATTAATGAAAAAAAAATTCTAAAAAATTTGAATTTTCCTCAATTTTTAAGAATGGTTTTTGAAGTTCATTTTTTTGAATTTTTAATTTTTAAAAAAAATAAAAAAAAAAAAAAATTTATTAAATTTTTTTTTAAAAATTATATTCGCCGATTATTGAAAAATTTCAAAAAAAAATCCCAAATTTTCAAATATTTTTTTTTTTTCAATTTTCCAAAAAAATAATTTTTTTTTCCCATTTTTTGTCAACTTTTCCTTCCTCTGTATTTACACACCAAAAATTAACCATATCACCTTACACGGCTATCCTATCACTATTCTTACCACACCAGGGTTCTCATTATGCTTCCGAGAAAAAAAATCGATTTTTTCCATTTTTTTTTTTTGATTTTTTTGATTTATTTTTCCTTTCTCTCGTTTCTTGTGATTCTTGTGATTCTTCCTGTCCCCCCATCATTCACCCCTCAAAAACATATCCAAAACCGTTCTAATCATCACTTTCCCTTCGCTTCCGCCTTCACTTTCCGCTCCCCCACCCCGCATAATTCGTGTTATCAGCTCCCAACGCCACCCGATGAACAATCCCACCCTACGCCCCTTATTCTTGCCGGTCCCACCCACAAATACAGAGTTATAATGATGACAATATCGATTTTATTTGAAAAAAATGATTTTATTGATTTTATTGAATTTTTTTGAATTTTTTTTATTTTGAGATGGACCCAACTTGTTGCTGAACAGTGAACTTTAATTATTTATTTTTATTTTTTTTTCAATTTTAAAAATTTGAAAAAAATTGAAATTTGAATTTTAGGTTTTAGGAAAAATCGATACTCATTTGATCGCCAGATAATCGATAGTTAGGGAAAAGTGAGTTTTTTTGAAAGTTTAATTAAAAAATTAAATCTTGAAAAAAAATTTGATAAACATGCAAGTGCGCTCCAACGAAATACACATAGAGTTGTGATAATGAAAGTATTGATTTTTTATTAAATTTTTTTTTTTTAATTTTGAAAATGAATCAAAAATTCGAATTTCAGGATTTTAGAAAAAATCAATAATAAGTATTATTAAAAAAGTGATTTTTTTTAAATTAAAAAATTGAATTTTCGAAAAAAAAATTTCAAATTTTTAAAATGTAATTTTTTTGAACATTTTTTTTTAATTTTGAAAATAAATATAGCATTTGAATTTAAGGATTTTTAGAAAAAAATAAGTTTTTTTTAATTAAATTATAAAAAACGGATATTCAAAAAAAAATTTTAATCAATTTTTACAAATTAATTTTGATTTTTTTAAATCAAGAAAAAATTGAGTTTGAATTTTAAGAAAAAATCAATAACTATCGAAAAAAAACTCTTTGAAAAAAAATCAAATTTGAAAAACAGACATTCGAGAATTAAAATGTTTTGAAAAATTTCAATTTTAAATTTTAAAAACACCTATCGAAATTTCGAAAATTTGCGAAAAACTCTAACCCACTCCAACGAAAATTTCTCAAATTCCCCCCTACAAACCTCTAATTTGACCCCCACTTGATCTTATCATCATCATCACCCATCCTTATCACTGTTATCAGTACCATATCACCTCCACTTTACTTTCATCATCTGATGATGGTACCCGTCTCGTCTCCGAATTTGGAACAAAAACAATCGAAAACACGAAATTTTCCGTGAAAAATGTCCAAAGTGATGAAATATTTTTCTGTTTCTCAATTTTCAACCGCCGATTTTTTTGTTGCACGTTTTCAATCAGTTTTCATCATTTTTATCGCTTTCACAACACAAAGTTCAGATCAGATATCGGAAACCAAACCATCAGAGGTCTCGAAGCGACAAGGATATTTTTACTTTTGCACGTGGGAGAATGATAAGGTGATATTTGATAAGAGACTGGCAGGCAGTTAGTTGCCCCCGACGGAAGGGTCAGAAGTGACAAATACGATGATGACGAAATTGGAGAGGAGGATTGCAGGAGACGGATGGATGATGGTGACAAAGTGATAAGAGTGATAAGCAAATAGGAAGAAGATGAGGAAGATTTCGAAGTGAAGCGAAACAAAATGTTTCACATTCTTGTCACAATGTTTCCTAATAAAAATGACACAAATTAGGAATTTGTGGGGTCGCGAAACGTCGCACATACAACAGAACAGATTTAACGATGAAATACAGACGATTCGGATCGTATTTTGACACCCCGACGTTTCGCAACTTTGTCAAAAATGCACCGGACACAATCACAAATTAAGACATTACATTTGACGAAAAGGCATACAAATCGCTGAAACATAAGAGAGGAATTGCGTTTTGATACCCCGACGTTCCGCAACCACAATGTTTCCTAACAAAAGTGCTGCCAGTTTAACTTCAAAACGCACCAGGAATTAGGGTAGTTTGTGGGGTTGCGAAACGTCGTATCCACAGTACAACAGATTTTCCGACAAAATGCCCAGAAAACTTGGACAAATTGAAACATTATATTTGACTACAAACTACAGAAGTTTAAAATCACACGAATTGACGGCAATTCGCTTCGAATTTCGGCACCCCGACGTTTCGCAGCTCTACCAAAAATGAACAGAAAGCTCCATTAACTGAAGCATTAATTTTGACAAAAATACACAAATCGCAAAAACCTTCGAAACGCAGAACTTGACTTCAATTTACAGATTTTGACACCCCGACGTTTCGCGACTCCAGCAGTGCCTGTTTTCCACAAATTTCCAGTTTCCCTTCGCGAAATCCTCCCGCCAACATCAATGATCCGTACAATGAGAACACTGATAAGATCACCACGGCCAGTTGCAATTGATCTTTCCTTTTGTCCAAAAAGAACAAGGATTGATGACGTGGCATTGGATACAGTAACCAGACGCAGAGAAACCGAGAGGAACACGTGACATTTTGGGGAATTTAGAATTGGCAATTGACAAGTGATAAGAGAAAGGGAAAGCGAAAGTGATATGGTAGGTAGTAGTTTTTGACCGAGCGAACAGCTGACCAGAGAGTAGGCTACACTTACCACCTTATCAGCTTATCAGTGGTCACTGTTAAGCTGATAATGGTAATGGACAGGACACTTCCTTTCATTTTAACATTATACAACTGAAACTATACGAAACCCCGACATTTCGCAACTGTAACGTTTCGCAACTCCAAATGTCAAGATGCATTGGGATTTGAAGTTTGAGAGAGCATTTTAAAGAAAAATTTGAGTTGCGAAACGTCGCGTTGTGAAACATTTTCACAATCAATCGATAATGACCATTCTTTCCTCCGTCAGCCGTTTCAGCCGTTTCGAAACATTTACACAAACAGATAAACACTTGTTTATCAGTGTTTATCACTGATTAGTCTCATTTTGAAGAAAACCAGTTTCTGTGCCTCCTGATCTTTCGGTCGTCTTGTTGTCACGTAGTCGCATCGTGATGGCCATCTGACGACCTTGGAATGTTTCGATTCCCATCCCTCCCACTATTTTCCCAAGAAATACGGGGTGACAGGAGGCGGATCGTAGCGAATTTCTGGTTTTTATATAAAGAGACGATTCTGTCGTAAATCGACACTAGCCGTCGGTCTTGACACGATTCATAGCTACCGCAACCTTGAACTTTTGAGTTTTCGAAATCACGAAACTGCTGTCAGTTTATTTTGAAATTTTGCATTTGAAAATGGTTATTTTTCAACCGCGACGTTTCGCAACCACAAAATTCAATTCCGGAACCGCGACATTTCGCAACTTTTCATTTGGCAATTGGGACGTTTTGCAACCGAAACATTTCAATTTGCTGAAACTGCGACATTTCGCAACCAGCATTTTTCACTTTTAAATCGCGACGTTTCGCAACTCAACTCCATAAACAATTCTGCTTTTTTTTAATTTCGAAACATCGGGATCCGTAATTTGCCGTCCAACCAATCTATTGTTCATATTTTCGAAATTTTTCGTCGAATTTCAAAATTCAAATTCAAAGAACCCCGACGTTTCGCAACTTCATACTATTTTACACGTTTTGAATGCAAAAATCGTTTTCCCCTTACTTGCTGGTTGCGAAACGTCGTGGTTATGTTGCCCCTCTTAGAAATTTCATCATCCTCCTCCTCCTCGGCCATCATTCTATTTATTGCAAATGTCGGTCTTCTCCCCTCCCTCCCCCCAGTTTCCCTTCACAAGAACTGATAAGATAACGCGAGAGAGTGTGGAGATTGGAGAGACACGCAGACTACTAGACAAATCGGCAGCGTGCGTGTAAAGACAGTCCATCCATTCGTCCATCCATCGAAGAATCATTCTCTCATCTTCCCCCTTCGCCCTCTAGTTTCTAGAATTTTCCTTCCTTTTTTCTTCTTAATACTTATTTTTTTCAAACTCCCAATCCTTCAGCCGCCACCCTTTTTCCACCATCTCTCAGTGTGCCACGTGGTTGCCACGTCCGGCGAATGCATCAAAAGAACCAGAAATTCAAAAATCTCCCGCACTATTTCTCGCCGCCACCAACCGATAAAAAGTCGTCCGTTTGTGTGAAGCGAAAGAGTTCCGGAAGCTGAGAATCGATTGATTGATTATCAGAGAGGAAATTGAAAAAAAAATCAAGATGAGGATTCGAATTCGACATGTCGAACAGGTACGGTAGGCTAGAACTGTCAACTTTTCGATATGGAACTTTTCTGGCGAATTTTTGGATATTTTGTTTTGATCTCAAATTTTGTTGACGCACTTTACTATGAAATTCCTGATTTCGAACAGCAAACAATAAAAGCGCCAGCAAATTTTGTTTTGCTGGCGCATTTTTCGAGACAATTTGATTTTTGAAAAAACTGAGAAAAAACGAGTGGAACTACACTTCAATAACATGGGAAAACAAGAAAAGCGCCAGCAACCGTTGCTGGCGCACTTCTGGATACCATAACATTCCCTAGAAGCACTATGACCTTGCACTTTAACTATAAACTAGAAA
>LR562414.1:0-21147 GCA_900536345.3 Caenorhabditis sp. 39 LS-2015
CAGGGAAGCTACAATGAAGCCCTTTGGTTTCTGCAAATCGGTTCCGACTACCCCGATGTTGGTTGCCCGGACGTCTCTCTCATTGCTATGAAACTTTCCGGCGACTACTCCGTTCCTTGTTCCAAAGCAGTCTGTGTCGTTGGAACAAATACATAATTCCAATTTACTTCACTTCAACGGTAATTTCAAGAGAATTGAGTGGTCTTATTGTTTCTCAGCTTTTTTCAGCACATTTTCCCCCAACATCATCCTTTATTTGGACATTGTCTTTTAAATGCCGTCTTAGCTTTTTTATTTTCCTCCTTTTGGATTGGTTTACTGTGATTCTACTACTTTTTCAATAAATCTCCCTGCTTTCCATTTCTTGTCTCTATCTTTCTCAGGCAAGTTGACTTAGTCATCTCCAAGATCGTTGCCACACCTTCCGGCTTCTGCAAATCAGTTCCGACTACCCCGATGCTGGTTGCCCGAACCTCTCTTTCAAATCCATAGAAAACCCTACTCCTGCATTGAAATATGGCTAACGAACTCAGATGACAAGGCCTATATCTGCATCACAAGACCTGCACTAACATCGTCAAAAATAAGTTTTTCAAACTTTCAAAAATAATTTGGAAGATTGGAAGATCCCTTTTTTTCTTGTTTTTGTAAAAAAATATTATATTTGGTAAATACTTCGATTTCTGTGTTAACACTAGCCATTCTACCCAATGACGTGGACTGCCGCTGGGTTTCCGGGCTCTCTTTTTGCCCTACTTTTTCAGCTGCCAGATTAACATCGTCCAATTCTCATCCAAAGTTTGATTCCAACAAGGAAGTTGTCAGAAGACAAAACAACGTTTCATTTGTTATCACAACCGGAACGAGATGGTTCCTGTGCGGTGCCATCCACGAAACCAAAAACATTATCGATTATTTTCGGAAACCGATAGTCCGGTTTGTTCAAGACACACAGTATCGCAGCACTTTGCAACTGTTCATAGTTTCTGTCGATGACGTGGCAGAGCGAGAGAAGATCCATAAATCTGGACGGACCGGATTGCTGATGAGAGTAGAAGCAGAGCTGAAGAAGCGAGTCGCAGTACTTCTTTTGATGAGAAGCTATCACTTTCTTTGCATTTTCCGAAAGATTGTTTACCGCTGAAAATGGGATGTGCGTATCTGGAACAGGTTGACTGCCTACCTGGATTACAGAAAAGAACACAAACTAGAAGAAGTAACTCTTCGTTTGTAATCTTCAATTCGATGAATTTGCTAATCAATAGACCTTTCAACCTCTCACAAAACCCTTTCGAGTTCTTGAACATACTAAAATACCCTTTTTTGATCATCTGCTTTTCTCTTTCATCTCACTCAACAATCACTTGCGGAAGACCGTCAGTGCCATCCGGAGTGACCAACTGATCACTCTTCTCGCTCATCGATCTCATCGCGTAGAATGCAATCGACGCCTTGTAAGCAAAGTTCTCTATCAGCCGCACCTTATCACTGGACATCAGCTCTGACATGAACTCGAGACTTAACAAGAAGTCAGTTGTGGAGAATGTGTAGATGAATGTCCATTCGTCCGTGGTCATTGTCGTCTGGGGATCCTGCAAACAGAATAGTCAGGTGCTTGTTAATGGTGACTCACTTTGACGACCAACTTCAGATTTCTTCTCTGCTCGACCATCTCCCGCAAGTCTATGTTCTCTGACGTGTACTGCTTCATTAAAATGTTTGATCTTTTGATATCTTTCGTTGTCAACTGACATATCAACTTTGTCAGTTCGTTGCAATTCGAAATCAAAAAGTCTGGCAGATTTCGCGGAGCAAAGAACATTCCGACGGATTTGCATTTCTCCAAGCGGCATGCTTGGCAATTCGGGAGACTCGATCTTCCCGAAATCTCTGGAAGACAGCTCAGTTGGCATCCTCCGACTGTTGCTTACTTTCATAACATCGGTTGTTCTTCTTGCAGATGAACATTGTTCCGGCGACTTCTGCTCTTCGGAAGAACATTTTGCAGGCATTGCACGACGGAACCTACCTTTTTTTGTTGTGGAGAGGATAGAAAACATGACTTACCCCATAATTGAAACATGAAGCCAATCGGGAACATATTTGGCATGATAACTGCGGACTGGCCGGCACTAGAGGAAGCATGAAACTAGCGTTTGAATGTAGTTTGGTAGAGCAGCACGGGAACCAGATGGAAGATTGGAACGAACCAACTGGAAATGCAAGAATGACTCCTCGTGGCGGTGGTCATTCACGGATCGGATCTCGAAGAACTAGCCAAGCGACGATGATCACTTTGGACCCGCGTGAGAAGTGATCTCGCTTGCTTTTCAAATACTGAACCACCAGGGAAATCAGAAAATCTTTGAAAGTCAATTAGAAGTTTTTCGGGACGCTTGCTCAACTATGGTGTAGGGTGAGAAATGAAGAACCAGCTGCTCTTTTGGCTGCAAACATTACTTGAATTCTTACCACTATATCTGCTGCTAACTGGCAGTTTATAGTCGGTGACTCGTATATGACAAATGGAAAAGGATAATTGCAACCTTGAACATTGTCTGACGTCAATGGGAAAATGTGAGAGAATTTCGCTCGAGATGATCACGACTAGAGTGGATTTAAGGAAAACATACTCCAATGATCATAATACGAGCAAACATGACTATCAGTGTATTTTGCAACAAACAACTTCTTTTTCGTTTGAGGAAGCTTCAACGATTTGGAATCCAATGCACATGGAACAAATGAGGGAAACGTGATGAAAAGTTTCAGAGGAGAAATGGATTCATCAATCTTTTTCATTTGTCTCTTCACATTTCAAACCCATTTCCCGGTGGTTTCTAAACAGTCCTTCACGAACACTCAACATCATCATGGACAGTCAACTGGATCCTTCCAATCCGTTCCAATTCCACCCACAAGAGGACTCTTGGGATTCCAAAAATGTGTTCGTAGTTAGTCTGTGATGCTACTTCTTTCCGCAGAAGTGAAAGAAGAGACAAAGAACGTTCACAACTCTTTCTCTTCTTGATCAATTGTAAGGCCCAATCAACATATCATCATGAATTTTTATCAGGTGAGCCTTTCCGTTCGCTTGTTTTCTTATTCGACAGAATGTTTCAGCTAATTTGTGGCTTCATCTCGATATTCTTAAACGTTGTTCTGATTACCGTGATCCTCCTGAAATCTCCAAAAAGTCTCGGCATGTACAAGTACTTGATGTGCTACATCTCACTGTTTGAAGCGTTCTACTCAGTCTGGGACATGATAACGGAGCCGGTGAGTGGACACATTTCACGTGATTGTCTGCTAAAAGTTAAGGACACCTTTATTCAGTTAATCACCAACAGTCTGGCCATCAACATGTGATCTGATGATTCAATCTTTCGCAACTGTTATAGACTGTTGCGAAAGATTCACTTTCAAGATTTACATCCAGTTTGTGTACTGATATTCTGTAGAATGGCCCAGAGTTTTCTGACTGATATGTGTTCTTCCCTGTTTGATTGTTAATAAGAGAACACCTCCTGTTTTCCAGACATTTCTCTCTAGAGAATCGTTTTTACGATTGGCATTTCACTATTTTTTGATCGGAATTCCAGACTCGTATAGCTAAACTCGATGAACTGAAAACATGTTATTGTCAAAGAAAGACAGTATCTTCATGAAGATTGTTCTTTATCTGTTTTTCGCAGATAGTGCATTCTCATAAAGCGGCGTTCGTCGTACTCCGCTACTTCAACGACACAGCTTTCGACCGTGACGCGAGTTTCGTACTGATATGCGTGTACTGCGGTCTCTTTGGATTCTCTTTGGCCATATTCGGAGTGCATTTCATCTATCGTTATGGAACTGTTAACAAGTGGGAAAAATGGAAAGAATGATGACAGTTGCTGGGTTTCAGAGCATTCGGTGACAAGTTCCTGCAGGGAAATAGAGTCTACACTCTGTTTGTTATTCCGATCTGGTACGGCGTTTGGTGGGGCGTCCTTTGCTACATCTACTTCTACTTCAGCCCAATCACTGACGAGTACATGAGGTGGGGCATTCTTGAATGCGTTCCAGACTCAAGCACAAACTTTTAGCGAGACCATCATGACATATTACGATATGCTTATCAGCGAGACTTCCTACATCTGTGTCTACTTTCAACCAACTGGATCTGACGGACTGCCACATCCAGATCCGAAGATCTTTTTTTCTATTGGATGCATGTGGTATATGATTGTACGTTTATTATCCAAGGGGCAGTAATGCAAGATGCTCCTTTTCCAGATATCCTCCATGTTCTGCGTATTCAACTTTGGCATCAGATGCTACCTGAAAATTAACGAACACGTGGCATCGGCAGCTATAGTCTCGAATGCCACGAGGGTATTGCAAAAGCAACTGTTCAATGCCCTTGTTGTCCAGACCCTCATTCCGCTGATTCTCATGTATATTCCCATTGGTATCCTGTTTTTCTTCCCGATGGTTATCTGGGAACTGCCATTCAATACCAATTTTGTCGGTTACACAATCGCTCTGTATCCAGCAATCGACCCACTGCCAAATATGATCATCATCAAATGTTACAGGCATGCGATAAAAGGTAGGGAAAAAGTTAGAGAACCCCAAAAATATGAAATCTCTTCAGATGCACTGCAAAAAATAGCAAAATGTGGAAAGCAAACTGAAAGCCAACCATCCGTGAATACGGTCCACCCGCAACTGTCAAACAACACGGATAGTGCTGATAACAGATTCGTTTGATACTCGGATTACATGTCATGATATTTGTGTGTTCCTAGTTACTTGAAAAAGTTCTGTAATAAAAACCTAGTCAGTGATCTTTTTGTTCCGTAATGTTCACGGAATCATCAATTATTTGTATGCATCCCCATGGATACTCTCTCTCCCATCCGCCAACGCCTTTCTTCTTGTCATTGTCTCCATTTTCTTCTATTTCTCAGTTTCTATGGGACACCGAAGTTCTCGAACTGCCCCTGAACATGTTCGAAATGGTAAGTTCTCCATTGCGTTCTTTATAGTTTCATTTTCTTTAAGAGGATAGGCATAGTGCATGGGGCAGTGACATTGATGAGACATTCTGTGGTCCGGGAAAGATTTGTGCAGGTTTTTGAGATAACCTCTTTGGAACTTGGTCTTGATGTAAATTCCAGATGAGTGGACTCCTCTCAACTCTATTCCGCCAAGCCCCGAGGAGACCAGAAGACGATTCAGTGTTTTCTCAATTGAAAACTCTGAGCAAGTGATCACTGAGCAACCCACTTTTGTTGAAGAAGTGAGCACCTGGAATGGTTCCAATTGTGATGCTCTGACAATCCTTCATGATGATGCAGGATCAAATCAGTTCGCAACTCCCATTATGGTTGCTCCTGCTCCTTCAATCAACACGAGGACAAAAAGGAAAAAGGGAAAGAAATTGAGAAGAAAGAGGAGGAAACGCAACACAAGAATAACACCTTATGATGAACAAGGGAATCGTAGACGTGGGTTTTCATGCAGTTTTGAAATTTATTACAAATAAAGTTTAGAGTCTACGGCGAAAAACCAAAATAGCAACAGAAGACATCACCGCAAAGCGATTCGAATAAGGAGAATATTGTAAGGATGCTTCGGGGAATAAGAAAAAACAAATAATGTTCATATTTCAGAACCCATCATGACCCAAGATACCCTATGATTCCACCACCTGCTTACAGATTACACTTGAAGTTCAGAAAGTGTCATCCGGATGATGTAAGTCAGTATGTACTTGAAAGTCTCATTCATTGTTCTAGAAGTTCCGTTACACGAAAGCAGTTCCTCCGAGTCATTTGAAAGGGATTTCAGTGACTCCGAAGCCGCCGTTTCGGTACAAAGGAGTCCAGAAGATTATCATGTAATTCAAGAATCTTTTTTGAAATGAATCGGTCTTGCCACGTATTTTGATAAGAAAAGGTTCATTCGGCTGATGTGAGATGATGATACTGAATATTTTGTTATCCAATCATTATTTGGTTGCTGAGCATCTAATTGATTGTTGAGACCACGATGACCGTAGCCTTTCGACTTTGATTGTGAAGTTTTGAGGTGTATTCTGAGAAATTAGGAAAGAAAAACTGCAGCATCATGTTTCTACTTACTGCTCCAGATACCATGAGAGTATTTGCCAAACTTTGAGTCCAAAATCACTTTTCGATATTGCACTGACAGAATGATATTGATGAAAAAATGGGTCGAACTGAAGATAGTGTAGATGCTGTCCGAAATGTATACGGACATAAATGAGAGAATTCTGAAAGGGAAAGTGTCGATCAGAAATGAGCAACCAAATGGAACTTGCTCAATTGAGTTGTCAATTTGGGGAAATATTGATTGTACCAAGTACACGAAACCGTTTGGGAACTCGGAAAGGAAGAAGAAGAAGGTCATCAGCATGATGACTCTCGTTGTCTTGTCGCTCTCTTTCGTGTTCCCCGTTGAAGAGTTACGCTTCTTTCGAAAAGTTGAGATTAGGTGTAGAAGCATTATACCGAAAATCAAGAAGAGAAAAGCAGGGATGATCTTTAAGAAACAATTCAAATGCAGATACGGAGGAAATTGATACTTTGGATATGATTCCATCAATCATCAAGTAAACTCTTCTCAAAAGAGCGCCATCCTTTTCAAAAATTTTATGCTCGAGGGAAATATAGTATACTCGAGGGAAATATAGTATACTTGTTCTGATGAGTTATCCGTGTCTGAGCATCTGCAATCTACTTTCCTCTGCAAAAAAGTGCAGAGTCTCACACTTCAGCATATGGATTCTCGGTGATTCCGATTATGTAGAAACGAAGATGGTAGACCAAGAGGGAAGATGAGCAAAAGGACGAGAATAATGGAGATGAGTCCCGATTTGGAGGATGACAAATGGGAAAATCTGCAGAATAAGAGAAGAAGTGTTGGGGATGTGGAATACCTTGGATCAAGAGGAAACTTCAAAATGACAACTCTGAATGCAACCAAACAGATTCCGGACCATGAGGATGTTCTTCGGAAGTAGTATTTGGCAACTTCGAATTGAAAGATTAGCCATTGTTCAAAATAATTGAGCGGTGGTCGACTGGAAAACTGACGTTGCCGGGGAAACTGATGAAAGTTACCAGGCACTATCAAACAGCAATATAATTGCAAAGAAAATTGGGGAAAGTGGGTAGAGGATGTCGGAAAAGGCGAGTCCTGCCATGATGACATTTGTGGAAACTGCTCTTAACGGCTTCTGGAGTAAGATGGAAAAGTGAATGCAGTTTGTGAAGATGCTGAACAATCCGAATATATACTCTTTGGTTGAGCAGAAAAAAGCGAACGGTCTGGAAGACTATGTGGAAGGGGAGAAAATGTAGGTTGTCTTACTGTATAATGTCAACCAACGGTTGCACGGAATACATTTGACTTTGAAGGATCTGCAGGAAGTTGAGAGCTTTTGTGGTATTCCTAGACAAAAACAGAACGCTGATATCTCGAGACAGGTGGAATGCTGCTTCCTTTTGTGATTGACGGGAAAATAATCAGCCAACAATTAGGAGCTGATTCTTGCAGACGGGTTCATTGCCGTCAGCCACATCCATTTCAAGAACACCAAAAACCGATCAAAAATAACATAACTTCTTAAAGTTTATTTGAGTAAAAAACATCATTGTGATGCAACAATTTGGAATCAATTAGCAGCAAATATATTATGATGGCGATTTGATTTCCGATTAAAACTGTGGTTTGTTTCAGTGATTCTGCAAGCTTTTAGTCGAATGACCCGTTTTGCGGTTGTTTCCTATGTTTTCTGTTCTACTATTTTTCGGTGGCAAAACAGTTCCTCAAGAACTGCGTCATCTTGCCAACGACGTGGGATGTTCGACTTCCGAGAGAGTGAGCTTGGTTCGGATAGACCATCAGATCAAAGTCAATCCCTCGATTCTGGAGTTCCTCTATCAGAATTGCACTGTTCTGGAAGTGAACGTTGTCTGAAAAGGGAATAAGATGGTGATGTCGTGTGAGTATCTTCAATCAGCCTACCATCCATCAATCCATGCATCAAAAGAAGACGAGTTGTCTTGAAGTTGTCAAGTTTTTTTGTGACGTCACTGTATGACTCAATTGGTGCATCGCCCATGTACCGCTCAGTGTATGTCGCATCTGAGAACTTAGGTCTTGGTTCCAATCCGAATTTATTGCTTACCATAATACGCAAAGTTGGTAACAGGGGCAACGGACACGGCGCACTTGAAAAAACCCTCGGATGCCTCGTTGACCATTGAAATACTCATGAAACCACCGTAAGACCATCCGAAGACAGCTACCCGATTGGCATCGAGCAAGTGGCGATACATACGGAGAACAACTCTGCAAATCAAACCGTAAATCTGTGAGTATCTTCGAAAGTTACTTGATGGCAGTGAGTTGATCCTCGACCTCGACAGTTCCCAGTTGTCCATAAACTGCCGATCGATACTTCCATCCCCTACCGCCACTTCCCCTTCCGTCGATTCTCAGAATGGCTAGTTGCTGACTCGAAGCAACAATTTCCTCGATTCCGATTTGTGTTGTCTCCTTGGTGTTCTGATCGTTTGGTCCTCCATAAACATGAACCAAAAGCGGGATTTGACGATTTTTGTCACGTTGATAGACGTCTCTTGGAATGGAAAGTTTGATGAGAGCATCTGCAAAAGATGATGAGGATTATCATTTTCTCAATCTTGCGTGATACCGTAATCTTCGGAAATTTTGATTCTCTCGGTGATCACAACTGCGAGTCCAGCCTCTTCGATTTTTGTTTGATACGAACGATCCTCAAGAAGTTCGCTGTCTGAAAACATCTGTAATGTTTTCAAATGCTCCTTAACTCACATTCAATTTCATTTTTAGCATTTTGAGTCAGATTGACAATGACAGCGTGTGGTGCAGCTGGTCCCTTGCACATGACATTTGCCTTTGTCACCTCGTCATTGATCAGTCCTTGTGCCCACGAACAATTGGCTACGGCACATGTCAGACAGTTCTCTCGATTCTTCGGTTTCTCTTCAAGACTGTACGAGTAGAGATTTCTCTGTTGCGGTCTGGGGGCTGCCGCATGGTAATAGATAGTCTTTGTCTTCTCATTCAGACTCTCGATGGATATCACATCAAACTCTCCCAGCTGAAGGAACTTTGGAGTTCTCGGCTGTCCATTTGACAAACGAAGTGCGGCGATATGTTGGTAGGAGTTGTCACGGAGATCGTGTGGAAGGAGGAAGTAGAGAGAGTTTTCGAAAGAGAGCATCGAGTTGAAATCATCATGAGATACCCATCTGCGGGGAGCATACTTGTACTCGAACTCCTGTGATTGTTTTTTTACAACTTGCAGCGATTTTAAGGCTTACCAAATGACAAATAGCCGAGTCCCAATCGCAAATGGTCAGTGCAACTTCATTCTGATACCTGTTTGTCCACACAGAAACCAACTGATCAGTTCCGTTGATCTCGAGCCATTTGACTGCCAGAAGATAGTGATACGCGAGACTGTCCTTCAACTGCACATCCATCTGCTTCGATTGCTCTGTCTTCTTATCCCAAACTGACAGTGTGTAACTGGGAAGAACCTTGGCGAAGGTTTTTGGATAATGAAGATTTGTGTCGATTGTGTAAGAATGAAGGCGGTGATAACTGAAGAATTGACTTTGAAACGAGAAAGAAAAGAAGAATAGGGCAACCTTTTCAGAGAAACATTTTTGGTGAGATGGTTGTCGAAAGAAGCATAAGCCAGTCGATTTCCGTTCGGCGACCACCAAAGAGCATCCTTCTTTCCGAAGATCTCTTCCTCATAAATCCAATCGAACAGTCCATCTACAGTATTCTCTCCTCCGTTTCCAACTTTCACAATTCCCTCCGATTCGGGACTGGACATGTAGTAGATCTTATTGCTCTCCACAAATACCTGAACAAGCACTATTCTAACAAAACGATGCAAAGAAAAGCTAAAGAGGTACAAAATAATCAGAACAAGTACATGACATCACAGAAAACTCACAAAGTCGTTGTTCTTTCCGTTCCATTTGAATGTCTGGATGACGGATTCCTCCTTGCGCAGTCCGATATCGTACGTGATTCTGGAATCGCCCAAGTTCCAAAAGAACTCTTCTACCTCATAGGGTATCAAGCTGGACAACCTCTCATTGTTGTTCACAATCTTCAGATGATACGTCTCGTTCTGCGGATTCATTCCTGGATTCGGCGCATTGTCCAGAAGAGCAAAGTATTTCTGATCAGCAGAAGGCGAGATTTCAGCCTGGAACAAAGGGGAGAAGATGAACCATAGCAACGGAAACTCACTCCATTTTCTCTTCCAAAAATGAGCCTCGACACTCCGTTTTCCACAATTTCCACACCTTCCCAACTCTGCATCAACACATTCGAGGCACCATCCGAAGTGAATGCGAATTCGGCATACGGGTATCGAAGTGATCGGAGGTCCGAAATGTTCAGCCTTCTTGATCCGACGTGTGCCGATGCGAATACTGAAAATCATGGGAGTTGCAGAGTCTTCAATGTGAAATGGAGAGACTTACAAGGCGTGAAAAGTACCAGTGCTAAGAATATGAGTGCCATGATGATAAGGACCACAATAACCGCTGTCGTGATCCCTTTGCAGTCCCGTTTTTGAGCCTCGTTTCCGCCGAGTTCCTGAAATAAAAAGAATCAGGTGGAGGAAGAATGCAGTCTAAAGGTTCTCTACAAAAGTACCATGCTTTGACACAGTATCACACTCATTTTGATTTGATAATGAACGATTCAGAAATGAGACGGCAGATCAGAGAAATAGAAACCTGAGTAAACGAAACGGAGTGTTCACAATATTTGGTCATCGGATTAGCCGCAACGCAAATCGGACGGGGCCAGCCGATTCGGATTCCGCCCGGACTGGAACAGAGAAAACGACCGTATTTATTGTTGACAAACACATTGAAAACTGATTGAAAAACATAGAGAAAAGGAAAAAAGAAAGAAGAAAAAGAAGGAGAATGGCGGCAGGTGGGACGAAGGAAACTACAAAAGACCTGTTCTCCCACTCGACCCGCCAACCTTTTCTGTCCGTTTTTGTGATGGATTTTTTGAATTTCTGAATAGGTGTCTCTAAATGGGAATTAATCAAAGAATCGAAAGGATACAAAGAGTCCAATGCTTTAATTGTGTTTTTCGAAAAGAAAAACAGGCATCGAAAAGAAGACACTTTCAAGTGTGAAGTGACACATTTCAAGTGGCCGTTTGGGGGGTCGGATGACACAAATGTCACCCGAATCGGTGTTTTGTTTTGTTTTTAAAAAAATGAAAAGATATGTCAAATGAAAAGTTCAAAAACGAGAAACGGAAAGATTGGTTGATCTGACCCTTCAGATGAGTTAAGTTTCAAGGGACAGAAAGTATTTGAAGAAGATGAAGCCGTCTGATGACTGATGACTTCTGGGGGACAAAGTGTAATATCAATATGTCATGACGAGTCGAGGTTTGGACTTTGAGAACTTGCCGGCAACATGAAACGACCATCACGGACGGTTCGAATAGCCAACGACAAATTTAGTTCAATGGCTAATTAGAAAGAAAAAAGTTACAAAAAGTTTTCGCATGATGCAGAAACTGTAAAGTTGAATTAACGTTTCAAGGTCGGAAACCTGGAACTTTTTGTATTCCAAGAGAACTTCATTTATGGGTCTCCCATTACTCTTGCCCATAATCACTTTAAACCGAGGCCGCCCGAAGTAGTCATCCCATTCGAAAGTCCCATTAGTTTATCACATTGTTCTCACACACTTCACACTTTTCGTTATTATCACAACTGATAAGAAGTGCCCTTCTTACCACCTGGCAGTTGTAATAAAAACGCACTGACACTTTGAACTGCCTCTTTCTTTTTCTCTTTCCCTTCTCATTTTTCTTTCCTCACCTCGTCATATCCTTCCAGCAAATCCGCTTCGGCCGTCATGCCGTCGGGCCTCCGTTCTCGTAAATTTGCAGTCAGTTCTGGAACGGAAAAAGGATTGTTTTGATTGATTGAGAGTGGATCCGATTGATTATAGAGTTGAGGAGTAACTATACAAAGGAAGAACTGCTGGAGTGGAAGACGAAAAGGTGGAGAAACGGGAGGAGAAATGGACGGAAACACATGTTGTGATACTCTCAAAGAGTCATTCCGGGTGGAGAAAGAAGAAGAAGAACTTTGATATTGAATTGGGGCAAGGAGAGGGCTTTTTTGGGGTGAGAGGGGAAGGAAAACTGATACAGATTGAATTACCAGATAGATAAGTGTCGCCGCCGCACCGGAGCAGCCATAAGGAAGTAATCCAGCGAGAGGAGGGGGGAATGAAGATTGATTCGGGAAACTGTTGACATGCTCATGGGGTCTTCTTGTCTTTTATACAAACTGGGATGACCTTTCAGAACGGAGAAAAAGTTGAATTTCGAGGATGAAATCAAGAAAAATACGGAGAAAAAAGTGGGAGAAATCAAAGAGTTTGACAGAGTGGAAGAGGGTGGAAAACATCTGGAATGCATCTTTGAAGACAGATGAACACGAACCGACATGTTTATGTTGGGCTGGAGAGAAATTCGGAGAACTCTTCGGAATCACAAATTATAAACTTGAATTCAGAAGAGAGAATCAGAGGCAGAAGGAGATCTTAAAAAGATTGGATGGGGTCAGACATCCCGCTGCATTACTGATTCCCGTAATGTGTTTGTCTAATCTTCTGGAAAACAGTCGGCTGCTACGAACGAATGCGATCCTATGAATCTGTGCTTGTTCCCTTGTTTTTCTGTTTTTCCAATTCTTCAAAGCAGACAAAACTTCCTATTTGCTCGAGAATCGAACGATGTCTCGTTCGTACTTGAGAGGAGAAAAAACGGGCGGGAAGGATGGACGATGAATAAAAAATGACGGGTAGGAGAGGAGCAGGGACCACAAGAAGAAAAGTGATGAGCTGATAAGAAATTGATAAGAAGGGAGTGATATCAGAAACTGGCCCGGAAACCACTGTCGGGGAGTCGAAGTTTGTCTAGAGAAGGGGCACAGAGTGAGGAGAGTCGGCAAGGAGAGAAGGATCTCGGCGAGTTGAGAGTTGTGATAATGATAAGATAACAGATAAAAGTTGAAATGAGACGGAAGGGGTGAGAGATAAACTCTGAGAAGAGACGCAGGAGGAGAGACGAAGAGAAACCACCAGTTGATGGGAGAAATAAGGAATGCAAGGAGCGGGAATGAATATGAGAATGAGAAAGGTATGAAAAGGAAAAGAAGAAGAAGAATAAGAAGGGGAAGGGGAATACCAATCCAAATATGGAAAGGCATGTTTACCGGAAATCGTAAAAAAGTTCATTGCCCTCTCTCCCCTTTTTCCATTTTCATTTCTCCTTCTTCTTGAACCAAACCCTTCTTCCCTAATGACCGTCATCTGGAAAACAAGAAAAAGAAGGGGACAGAGGGTATTTGTATTTGCAAACGAAATATCTGAACAACTAATTGGAAATTCTCGGAACCTCTCGATTCTCAAAGTTGTGCAGTATAGTTCCTCTCATTAGAATTGGAAGGAGCAAAGTTTGTTGTAGTTCAGTGTTTATCAGTTGAGCAGACGGTCGAATCAGATTATTTCAAAGAGTTTTGAGTTCCATTTTCAACGAAAAACGATGATTGTGATGACCGAAGTTGGGCAAACAGAGAATGTCTGGTGATAGAAGTGCGCTCCATTGAACAACACCAATGAACCGAAAAACAGAAGACGAATTCGAGAGTTTTGGAATAATTCGAATTTTGAATTCTGACTTCTGAATGCAAATTCTGAAGCACTGACAGACTCCTCTCGAGTTTCGCTTCGGCCACTTCACATTTGCACTTTCTCAGCCTTTTCCCCCTTTTTCCTTTTCCTCTTTTTTCTCATTTTCCCATTTTTTTGCTCCACATCCTGCAAAAGCGATTTATGGGAAGGAACTCGCGGATGGAAAAGACAAAGGATGAAAAACTTTTGAGGGGTAAAAGAGGAAAAGAGAAGCAGAATGAAAAGAACAAAACGGGAATGGGAAACGGAATGGAAGAAGCGAGCAGGACCCAAGTGGTCGGGCCGGCAAAAACAACGGCCAACCGCAAGTCGTTTCTTCCGTTTTTCGGACCATAAAATGTGTTTTTTCCAGCAGTCCATCCTGATTTCCAGCTCCGCCCACTTTTCAGATTAACGGGCTGCGCAATGAAAAAGAATGATGAGAAACTGGAGTGTCTGGGGGAGAAAAGTTTTCTGATGAGCAGTGGAAAGGGGCGCTTTTGCAGCCAATTATCCGGCAGACGGCACTAATTGAGCTCGGTGGGAAACAAAGAAAAGACAAGGTTGACCGAGTGATTTACATGAATATAATAGGTACTCTTCCGATTTCTGACATTTTGAATATACTTTTCTCTTCCTTTTTTGCCGCCTTGCTTCGTCTAGTTATGTATGAGATATGCATTTCGAGGGTATCAACCCGCATGTCTCATGCACTTTTTGTCCACTTTCGTGTGTAAAGGAAAACGGAGAAAAGGAGTGTAAAGATATAAAAAATGAGCGGATGAAGAACGTCTTTTTTTTGGAATTCTTTGCAGGAATTCGCGTTCTTTTGACAGCTCATGAATACTAATTCTCGTATTTTTGTATGCAAAATGACAATGTTATGGAGATATTTGGAGTGGAGATGTAGTTAGTTCGCATCATGTTTTCTGGACAAAGGATTCAGAAATTTTTATACAAATTGTAAAAGGAACTTATATATTCTGAACTATTTACAAAGAATACAATCGAAATATTAGAATGGTTGCAGTAATTTGTTGAGCGAATGTTTGGCACAAATGAAGGCAAAGTTGACTTGAGATATCTCCATGGCGAGTCTCTTCGAATACCTTTTCAGTTTCTTCTCATCAGATGTTGATGATATTTTGGAGATGATGTCATGAATCTGATGCATAACTCCTCCTTTGTACGTGTCTTTGGTGCTCGGATGATAAAGGACATGTCGCGCAAGCGGATCTCCATCTATTCCTCGCGGATTTACGAAACACTTCTCGAATCTGAATATAGAATCAATAGCAGAAAACTCAAGTCATACACTAATTTCTTACTCAATTAGACGTTGATTTTCATAAATTCTTTCGGTCAAAGGTAGCGATTCCAACTGCGCAATGTTCCGTTTGCTCACTTGAATTGATAGATCCTAAAGAACTGAATTATATCTCAATCTACAACTGCTTTTACCTCTACAATCTTTTCCAGAAACTTCAGCTGTTCGATTCCCGGAGACAGATACTCTTCAAGTCTGCTGTTGCTGTTCCCCTTTGCCTCATTGAAACTTTGCACTAATGCCGGCAGATAATCCTGCTCCACATCACTCATGAAATCCCGAAGACTGAAAAAACATGCTATTATTAAAGTTTCAATTTCCAACTCATACTTGTAAGGTAAAATGTCAGCGTCGGTGAACTTCAGAGCCAACTTAATGAACATCTCAGCAATCGCCGCGTGCATCTGATACAAATCTTATGTCAGTCACTATCTAAATATTCCGCAAAACTAACCTTGAACTCTGGATCTAAGATTTTTTCAGTCAAAAAAGGAGTTTCGTAAATAGTATGGTATAAAGGATAACCTGGCGCTGCATCTGGAGAATCGGTCGAGAAGAATATAACGGGAATTCCGAGATAATCGAAGAACATCGCGTGGTCACTGACGCCGGAGGGCACTCCGCAGTTCGGTTCCGATCTGTTTTTCACAGAAGGTCTGAAGTGTGCCCTGCCAATTTATAATTTGCAGTTTCCAAACAAATATCGAGTCCTTACCACGTGTCATACATAGTTTTCCTTCCTTCCGCTACTTCGAACTTGTTTGGATGACTAACATTCGCAGTTACTTCCCGCATCACCTCCGCCACTGTCGGATTGGCCATGCCCCATCTGGAATTGAATTAACAGGGCATCCAAACAATACGTCCACTTACAATGTCTGATTTCCTCCGATAATATCCATATTGATTATGGCCACCGCTCTGTTCATCAACTGAACACGATACTCTTCTGTGAACTCAGTTGATCCGACGAGTCCGTATTCTTCGGCGTCCCAATGGGCGATCAGAATGGATCTTGCTGGTTTCCATCCTGTACTGTTCTGATAAGCTTTGAGTGCTCGAGACACTTCAAGAAGGGTCGATGTTCCACTGTTTGGGTCGATTGCTCCGTAGGTCCAGGCATCGTAGTGATTGCTGAGAACCACCAACTTCTCCGGTTCCTGATGACCTCTAATGAATCCAAGAACGTTTTGAATCTTTCTCTCTTGATTCTTCGAATGAACAGTCATTCGAATCTTTTGATTGTTTATCAATCCAGGACCGTATCTGTAGGTGGCGTTGAGTTTTCCTGAACAACACGATAATATTGCAGTTCTGAGAAACAGAAAGACCTTGAAATTCTGGAATCACTGCATCTCCTCGCATATTCCTGAACAGATACTCGGCGTCATTGTATGGAATCGGAAGGATCGGAATAGTCGGAATACGGTTTTCTGCATATAACTAAAAAGAACGTTCCTTTCTTTCGTCCTTATGAAAATGGGATTCTGACCTGTTCATCTTCTTTTTCTTTGAATAATCCTTCTATGGAAGGGAATGCCGGAGTCCTTCTGTCTCCATATCCAAGTGCAACACTTCCTCGTTGAACTGCGTTTGGAGGCATTTTGTCGGTTCTCGAGAATGTCTCATCTGATAATTCGTATTTCAATCGTTTCGGATTTGCGATTACTCACTTGGACCAACTCCCCAACTGGCCACTTGAATCGGATCTGAGTAGATCAGACATCCCTTCGCGCCATGATCAATCGCTCGTTTAGCAATGTTTCCGCGGAAAACTCCAGTTTGTCTGGCCAGAAATATTTTTCCCTGAACACAAACGTTTTTCCCGATTCCTGTTGGTTAGTACCTTCAATTTGATTCCCAACGACTGCAAATGCTCGAAATCCTTCTCGGATGCCCCGTTGACGTACACAATGTCTCCCTCGACGACCCCGTTCGCAGAATAAGCGAACCACTGTATCTCTACATAAGGATCCGTCTGTTCATCCTTTATAATTGCCGGACTCCTTCCCTTTGTCTTGTACACTGTCTCTCCGTTCTGGTTCAGTACTTCGACAGTGTTGGGATTCGTCCAATTCGGATAAGACAGCAGAACATCGTATTCATTGAAATGCACATTTTCGAGTCCCTGGCTGATCATCTGCTCTCTCAGATATTCTGCCACCGCGAAGTTGTTTTCCGTTCCTGCCACATGTCCTCTTTTAGTGATAGCACGAAGATGTTTTCTTATATTCTCCGGGTTTATCAAATCTTTTATTGTTTCGCCGTTGGCCACGGGAATTTCCTTTTCTGTAAATTACATTCTCGTACTGAAATTTGTTTACCTGCAAACCATGAATCGGTTCGGGAGCAGTCACCGAACTCATGAAGATGAAATGGATAATGACAGTCACTGCAGCATTCAGAGCCAGGAAAAGAAGAACACCTAACACAATCCATTTCGGTTCCATCAGTAGTAAATGATGGCCGCCGAGGTAGCAGTACTCTACTTGACCTCCCACTTCTATTTTATATCACACGGTAGACTAATCTATGCAAATCTATCATGTCTACCATATTTCGAACGGCATCAAAAACTACTGTCTGTCTTTTTTTTTCCTGCTTTGAAATGCAAATAGCACTGTTAAACGGTTTGCCACCAAGTTCTAATCCAGTCACAGTTTATTTAACGAAATGTACAAAAATTGAATAGATGTGCGGGTGTTCCGTTTCTACTTCCGGCAGCACTGCCCGTTTCCGCAAGGCGAATAGTTGTTTTGGCATCCACAACTGTTGTTTTGGAGGACTTGACAAGACATCTGGGCCGGTTGGGAACACGATTGAGTGCATGACGTGGAACACGCTGGAGCACATTGCTGTGTTGTCTGTTGTTGAGCGACGCATTGTTGCTGGCAAGTCTGCTGACACTGCGGGACGCATTGAGAGGACTGAGCAACGGATGCCTGGATGTAGATGGTGATCTCCTGCGGCCGGGACTGCTGACACGTGGACTGACATTGCTGGCAGGAAGATGCTGTGGTGGTGGCGCATTGAGGGGCGCACTGTTGCTGACATTGGACATTGTTCTGGTTGTATCCGTACTGATTCGAGTTGTATTGCATCTGGTTATTCTGGTACGGATTGTATTGATTCTGATTCTGATTGTACTGATTTTGGTTATTGTACTGGTTCTGGTTGTATTGGTTCTGAGTGTTCTGTCCGTACTGATACGGATTATACGGGTTGTAACTGTAATCCTGTTGAGTAGTTCCGCATTCCTGTTGGCACTGCTGCTGACAAAACTGCTGACATTGATCAGCTGACTGCTGTTGAGTGCATTGTTGCATGCAGTTGTTCTCGCATTGTGGCAGGCATGACTGACTGGCGGGCATCGGAGTGGAGGTCATCGGATTGCAGGAAGTGGTCTGACACGACTGCTGGCAGGTCTGCTGGCACTGAGTTGACTGGCACTGGTTGCCGCAGGACTGCTGACATGCTGGAACACATTGGGATGTCTGCAGTTGGTACTGAGCATTCTGGCTTGGCGCACAGGAACATGGAGTGGTTGGTTGGCAGGAGCAACTGTACTGCTGAGAAGAGGGTTGGCAAGCACAAGTCGGCTGGATGTTCTGTGCACAACCACATGCCTGACGGGTTTTCCGGATTGAGGAAGCCTGAGAATAGATAGGTGGGGGTAGGAGAGAAGTTTCTAGAAACGCTGTTACCTCAGACACGGCAACAGTGACAGCCAAAGCCAGTAGGAAGAATCGCATGATCAGATAAGAAAGTTATGAGCAACTCTTTGAATTCCGCCGCATTTTATACCCGCCGACAAGTTGATTACACGTGTAAACTATACCAACTTACCTGTTTGTGCACTTTTAATACATACAAAAACTTGTCATTTGTTTGTGTTTGCATTCGAAATTGACCCGGAGAGAGTCGATCTTATCTTTACTCTCGCGCACTTTTTGCAATGTTTGTTTGTCTTTCGCATGAGTTATCTGGTTCTGAATTGGGAAAAAAGTTTGGTGATTACGATTCGTTATCAAATGTTTGACTGGTTAACCGTGGGATTACTGAGAAGGGTGACGGTTAAACTACACACATTATCAAGGATATCTGTTTGATCACTGGAAAGCCATACATCTACATAGTCGATCCCCCCAGCTGAAATTGGAATTTCCACCATTTAATGAACATTTCAACAGTCATCGAAGACCGATTCCCTTTCACTTTTCCCTCTCGAAAACGCCTTCCCATTCTTTCTTTCGGCTTCGTCTCGATGCGATTTCCGTTGAAAAGCCTTCCGTCTGGTTGATCATAACCAGCCGATATCGCCTCGATCTAATAATGTAAGAATGTGTCCCCGCTCGTTTCCCGTTCTCTTCCTCTGTTTTGCCTCCTTTCGCATATCGGCCCCTTGTTGTTCTTCACCCCAAATCCTTTTGTTTCCCGAAAAACGCCGACGTTTTTCGGGAGGTGATGACACCTTTTCTCTTATTTTTCGCTCTTTTCAATGGCATTTCGGCAGTGAAACCAGTATGGAAGACGCCAGTTTCCGAGCCGAATCCATCTGCAAATGTAGAGGTTTTGAAGGAGCATTCAAATTTGGCCAAAGTTAGTTCTTTTTAATGGTTCTAAAGGATCAGGTGGCGTTTATTTTTGTTTATTCTCGCAGATGCGGAACTTTACTTTAATACACAGCTGAGAACCTAGTTCCTTTCCTCAGCTAACAATTCTCATTGGAAACTACGGAATGCCGTACTTTCTTAATGAATCCAAACCTATTTCAGCGTGCCCAGCCGAACTACTACACTCGTCCAGAGCAAGTGTCCATCCCCGACTACCGTTCTCCCCGTCAACGTGTCTCCCCTCCTCCTGTCGTCCATTCCCAAATTCCTCCTCACCAACTGACCAATGGAGGACACTTTCGGCCGTTTGCCTGGGTCGGTCCGCAACCAAAAAGCGGCAGTCCGCAAACCAGTTACTACAATGAAGCACCAAACAAGGGCCAATTCCCGAACGGATTGCCTCCATTGCCACCGAACTGGCAACAGTATCCAGTGCAAATGATTTGGATTCCAGATACTCCTGGACAACCGCAGCCGAATACTGTGGGAGGGGGCAAAGGACAGTACCCGTACTATCCGGGACCAGGGACTTCTGGAGGACCAGTTGGACCACCACAGATACCGACTCAGACTGGAAACTATGGACTGTATGGACCGACAGTGTCCACAGTGTCTACAGAAGAACCAATGAAACCGTCCGCGTATCCGGAGACTTACACAGGTAATCGTCATCTTAAATCATGTAATTGATTATCAAAATCTTAACCCATTTGCTTTAGGAACAGTTGCTCACAGTCCAGCTGTAAACCCAATCAGCACTACTATTCCTTACGAGCCTCCAAATCCGTACGGTGGCCGACAAACACAAGTTTCTCCATCATCGACCGGCGCTTATCCTTCCGATGACACCACGAATCCTTATGACACTCCTGGAACTCCGGAAACGGGAGAAGATCACTCATCCACAAATGTTCCAACATCGGCAAACACTTCGCCTACTGGAAGAACGCCAAGTAGAACTACATCTGAAAGAAATCGTCCGACGGAAGGAACTACAAGAGGTTCGACTACTGGATCGACCACTGGGTCAACTGGAGCATCTACCAGAGGATCAACAAATACAACACCAAGAGGTTCTTCAACAAGAGATAATGTTAGAGGAGGAGGAGCATCCAGAAGTTCCGTGAATCCTACAATCCGACCAGGACCTCAAGAGCCAAGTGGCGGCGGAGACACAACCCCTTCTGGTCCCCGCTCCTCTCTACCTTTTGATGCTGATTTCACCAGGGACACTGAGCACGGGGCGACTTCATCTAATCCACATGCTTCTTCTACTCCACAAGACCTTTCTTCTCAATCAGAAACACCTCTTTTCAAAATGACAGAGAATCCGTTTGGAGAGACACCTGGAGTTAAAACAGTTCCTCCAGTCTTTTTGGGTTCAGATGAAGATGACGAAGGGGAA
>LR562414.1:22394-39428 GCA_900536345.3 Caenorhabditis sp. 39 LS-2015
CATCTGAATCGACCGTACCGACGACGAGAGAAAATGGAGAACGAGAGACGCAGACACCGATTACTATCACTCGTCAGCCAGAATTCCCAGGAAGACCGTCTCCGCCGGCCGCAGGAGGTCCACCACAAGGCTCAACAAAATCTACTTCTGCGACAATTCCACCCATTGCGCCTACTGTATCCTCGAGCACTGCCACAGAGCCGCCAAGTTCTGCAACACGTTCTACCAGCCGAGACACAGAAACTCCAAGTTCTGGCACTGTTCCATCCAGTGAAACGACTGCTGGATATGTCACCGAAGTGTACACTGACAGGGAGAGAACAGATTCTGGAGAGTCTGTGACCACTCCAACTGTTCAGGAAACTCTTTCCATTACTCCAGAAACCACCACCGGACAATGGATCTACACAACTACCGATTCATCTACGTCTTCTGAAACATTCACTCCTTCCGAGCGTTCCTCTCCTTCTTCCGAGTTTCCAACACTCACTTCGGAAAGATTTACACCTTCCCAGTTTTCCGAATCTACACCTCCAAGCACTCCGACCCCACCATCAGAGTCGTCTTCATCAGTGACAGTCCCTCCGGAAACTACGGAAGATGTCAGTTCAACATCCACTGATCGGTTCAGTCCCTCCGAATTCACCACAACTGGAACGTATCCAACTCCTCCACCAACAACAGTTGTCACTGCCACCATTCCACCCGACTATGTCACTGGATCCCCTCCAGGAATCCTTCCGACTGTTCCACCATCTCGTGAAAATCCATATGCACCACCGGAAGGAGCACCGAGAGTGCCTAACAGACTTATCGGTATGTTAAGAGTATTTTTGGGAAAATCAACAAAGATTCTTTCAGGAAAACCACGTATTATGTGCTTGGAGGACGGCATTAGTTTCGAAGTGAAAACTATTCTTCCGCTGAACGGAGAGGTGTTTGCCAATGATCGAAAACGGATTCCAGAGTGAGTCACGGAGACACAATCTGTCTGTATATTGAAAAATTTAGATGTCAAAAGAAGTTCACAGACGATGCTCATCCGAAAGTGTTCCTTCCATTTGCCACTTGCGGAGTCAAAAATGTGGGAGAGCAAGTGGACAACAGAGCACAGTACCATATGCAAGTCGTATTGATAATTGACCAAGGCAACGGAACGAACACTCTTCAATCGTTTATGGCTCAGTGTGTTCATCAGAAAGTGAACTACAACAAGCAGCATCTACCGAAGCGAATCGAAGAGGCACTGGAAGAGTGAGTGAGAATACGTTCGACTTTCTTCCAATTCATCCTTCAGACTTCATTTGGTTCCGTCCAAATTAGAACAGAAAGCATCCATGCCGAATGTCCAAATGCAGATTGTAGTAGATGAAGGACATCATAAACTGGGAGCTGAGGTCAGTGCGGCAGACATCGGAATGCCGCTGGCGTTGAAATGGAGTATGATTCCCGAGTCGGATGCCTATGGAATGCACGTGAGGAACTGCAAAGTAGTGGATGCAGTTGGGAAGATCGAACACACTCTGATCGACGAGCAGGGATGCTCTGCTGATCTGCAGATCATAGATCATCCCCACTACGACACGTATCACGACACGGCTTCCGCTCATATGTGGGCCTTCAAAGTGCCAGATATGTCATCTCTGCAGATCAAATGCGACATTTTGATATGCTCCAATATCAAATCTTCCGTTACCAATACCACGAGTTGTGAAGATATTCCTTCGGTTTGTAATGGGTAAATGCTGCAAAAACAGGTTGACTTTCAGCCTCCATTCTGTGCCGATGTTGTCACCTCTCCTCCCAATTCCATCCTCTCCGATGCCTCTTCATTCATCAAACATCGTCGTGCTTCTGTGACTTCTGAAGTGTCCGCGACGCAATCTGTCAGAACTTCAATATGTTTATCGAAACACTGCAGGGCAGATTTCTCAGGTAACACTCACTCGTGAATGTTCTCTCCGTTTACTCTTCCATTTCCAGAAGAGGTTCGTGTGTGCATCAACACTCAACTGGCCACCACCTCGACCGGCCTCTCCGTCGCATTCCTTCTCTTCGCGATATCATTTCAGATTATTGCGAGGACCAAACGAGCTTGAATCAGACTATTCAACTATTGTAATAATTAATTTAATATTTATTTGTATTAAATGTGCAATGTGAACAACGAATGTGTATGTATAAACAATTTCATAAAACTTGGTTTTCTGGTAAATAACTTATTTCCTTTACTGTATGTACAACAAGTAAGCATCTTGAATTCACGCGTTCAGGAACATTTCTGGATGCGAGCATTCGCAGTTCATGATCTCGAACATGATCGCCAGCTCGATCTTTTCTCTGTTCTTCCGAATGCCTTCCTGCAGTTCAGACTCAGTATAAGTATACCCCTGATTCCCAACCAACCTGTATCCTGTTGTTTATCTTCATCATACCTGCCAATCTGCTCGAGTACCTCGGAACATTCATCTCTTCGACGTAGTATCGATGCAAGTCATTTGCCAAACTTTCTTGGAATCCTTCCACAATTTCTCGTAACTCATCGTTTTTTCTGACAACGTTCTGGAAACACAGATGGCAAAGCATGTAGGATAATTCGACGTCCGTCGGGTTCAATTCTATCATCATTCGTGTCAAATCGTCCATTTTGAGTTGGCAATTTATGTCAACAAAGCTGCAAAATGTCATTTTTCATGCAATGAACTCGATTTTTCGCAAACTCACAATTTGACCTGTTCTGTCGGATAGGACGAGCACCATGACATGTCCAACTCGATATGACTCCAATCGTAAATCACATAGTCCTTCGGTAGTTTCCGGATCTCTTCCTCACTGAACATGCTTCTTATCTGCCTTGCTCCCTTTGCAAGACATATCATCTGATTCCAAACACACCACATACTCGTTGCCATTTTGATCTGAATTCTCGAATAGCAATTCGCTAAGAATTGTTCCAAACCTGCAGACATTTGGGTAATTGTCGGAATGCGTCAAAGTAGTTCAACCAATTGGCTAATTTCAGAAAATGGTTTTCCCAGATGACGAATGTCTCGTTTCTGCCCAGTTTACTGCACGACTGTATTGCCAGTTCGTCTGTGGAGTATCTGACATTTTCAAGAGCAAATGCAAGTTTGTCGAGAGCAGATTTTGAATGAATCGGACTTGCAACACCCTGAAAACTGTCTTTTTCAACTGAAATGTTTAGGAAATACTCACTTCACTCAAAACGAGTAAAGCTTTATCGATTAGAAACTTGACATCAATGAACTTTCCAGGTTTGGAACTAGATTCTTCGTTTCTAACATTGAAGATGATCAAGTTAGGACGGCCAAGGAACGTGCTCATTGTCTGGAACAGAGAATATGAGCAGCAGTTTGGGAAACACCTACAGGAGTGATGTTCTGTCGGAGAACTTGAATTGCCCTGCTATTGACCGCGTTTCTCTCTGAAAGACAGTCTGAAAGAGACACAAATTCGATTCGGTTTTCAAAAGGGCCTGTCTCACGTGCCGCATCCATTCCAACAGCAAGGCACTTCTGAAGTCGGCACTTCTTGCAGTTGTAGAAACCATTTTCCAATACGATTTCGCATTTGTTTGTTCCCTGTCTACACTCTTTTGTCCTCTTCGAATTCAAAGATCTCCTGGAAAAAAAGGATTTTGATTAATTGAAGAGCGCAACGAGAGTGGTTTCAAAAGGAAAAAGAAAACGAATAACGTCTTAACAATTGTGAATTGAAATTCGAAGAAATTACCTGAAAAAGGCAGCACAGGCCCTGCACGTAACAGCTCCAAAATGCAATCCGAGAGATACCTGTCCGCAAACTGCGCATGGCTGAGGTAGAGGTTCCGTTTTGCCCATGTCTGAAAAGGGTGAATTGGTTGGAAAATTAGAGAACGGAAAGGCGAAGAGAGACAAAGAGCAACTGCAAGTATCAGCTGAGAGAGAGAAAGAGACGCGGGAGAAAAAGGAAACGACCAGTTCAAACAGGGCAAACTACTTTATTGATGCGTCGAGCGAAGAGAACAAGAACAAATGAGGGAGTGTGTAGTTTGTTGGCCACTGCATCGATTAACGACTTATCCAAGTGGAAGAGTAAGTTGCGAAACAGTTTCTCGAGTTCAGTCAGTATGCGAAACATATTTTATTTTATACTCAGCAAATATCGACAAACATGTCCGGATGAGTGCATTCGCAGTTCACAATGTCAAAGAGCACGGCCATTTCTATTTTCGATGCGTTCTTGCGCATCTTATTCTGCAATAAACTTGACTTCATTTCCCGACCGACTGCTCCGTGATCTAACCTGCACCCCATTGTTAATCTTCATCATACTGCTCAGTCTTCCCGCATAATTCGGTTTCTTCAACTCTTCCACATAATACTGATGCAGGTCATTTGCCAAACCCTCTTGGAACTCTTCCACCATTTCCAGTACTTCTCGATTATGTCTTTTGCCAATATAATGAAACGACAACTGGCAGAGCATATAGGACATTTCCACGTCCGTTGGATTTAGTTCAATCATCATTCTTACCAATTCGTCTATTTTAAATTGACTTGGAATATCGAGAAAGCTGAAATCATATCGTCAGTAACAGTTTTCCGATAGTTCTGCCTACCATCTGATCTGTTCCATCGGATAGCGAGAGCACCATGACATGTCGAATTCCACGTGGCTCCAATCATAAACTAGAGTACCATTAGTCATCCTAATCGTTTCCATTTCTCCGAAATGCTCTTTGCATTTTTTAACAACTTCTTGCAGGAATAACAGACGATTCCATCCATTCCACACACTTTTTATCATTGATATTTGCAGGCATTGCGGCAGTTGCAGGAACTTGTCGAAATAGGTCAACCAGCTGACAAGTTTCAGGAATTCAAATTCCCACTGAGCCAAAGTGTCCTCTTTCCCAAATGTTTTCATCAGTCGAATGTCCTTCATCTGATAACGATATTGCACTCGTCCCAGTCCAACTGCCAATTTTTCTAGAGATGTTCTCGAATGAAGTGGGCTCTCGGCTCCCTGGAAACGTATTTTTTGGCAATGGCAAGAGGCAAAAGTTTACTTGCTCCAAGATGAAAATCGCTTTTTGCATGAGAAACTTTACATCTATCACACTCTTCGGCTGTTCAGCAAAGAGTTGAGGTCTCGAACGGAAGATTATAAAATCGGGATATCCTTGGAACGAGCCTACGGTCTGAAAATAAATGGATTTTGTTAGAGGACACTCTTTTTAAAAAATAATATTACCGTAGGAATATCATTTTTAGCTAGATGATATCTGTTTTCAACAATTTCTCGGTTTGCTAAAGGCTCTGGAACACTCTGAAATTTTCGTAACAAAAACGAAAATATGTACTTTGTTCTGCAGCCATTCCAACTTCTAAGCATTTTCGTAACCGACACTTCTTGCAATTAAAGAATCCGCTTATCGATACCACTGAGCACTTGTCATTTCCTTTTTTGCATGTCCACAGTTTTTTCGAATGCAGTGACCGTCTGCAGAATAAAATGATTAATAATGCCACTTAAAAATCGATAACCTGAAAAAAGCAGCACATGCTCTGCAAGTGATGACTCCGAAGTGAAATCCAGGGGATTTATCAGCACATACAGCACAGATGTTATCCGAAGAAGTGATTGCCATCATTTTGGATATGGGCGTCCGTTGAAAAGAAGGGGCAAACAGAGAGGAAACGCAGAAAGTGAAAGAGACAAAACGGCAGAGTGTTTCTTATCAATCTAGTTCTTCAGCCACTCTGTCCTTCATAAAGTTCAGTAACCAGGACTGTTTCACAATGTGCTTCAAAAACATTTGCTTTTTTCCGTTCTTTGTGTCATCCTGATCAGGGATGTTCTATCAACTGACAACCCTATTCTGAAAGTTGTCAACAGTTGAGCGGTTTATGTCCCGCAAACTCGAGTTTCCTGCCCCAGAATTGTCATCCACTGGTTTCTCGATGACAGCTTGTATAACTCTGTGACAATCATTTCATTTGGACTTTGAAGATAACACGAATGAGCGAAGGAGAAGAGCAGGAGGTCAAGAAATCAAGTGATGCCAAGAGAGAGAGAAAGAGACGAGTCAAACAGAAACTCTCCGATCAAACAGAACAAACTTTCGATGTGCCTAGAGCTAGAAAAAAAACATAAAAATGCGAAAGAGGCAAAACGCCGATTGTATTTCAGATTGTTGTATTTGGATTTGGTTGCAGAGTGATAAGTTTGGTTGATAACGAATTGGTTCATAGTGGACAGTCTGATCACATGTGCAAGAACATTTCAGGATGCGAACACTTGCAGTTCATCACGTCGAACACATTGGCCAGCTCTAGTCGGGAGATGTTCTCTCGCAGCTTTTGCTGGAATGATATTCAATTTTGACACCTGAATCGGATCCCATTTCCTACCTGCAGTCGATTGTTGATCTTCATCATGCTGTTCAGTCTCTTTGAATAACACGGTTTCTCCAGTTCTTCCACGTAATACTGGTGCAAATCATTGGCCAAGCTGTCTTGGAATCTGTCAATTAGTTCCAGAACTTGACCGTCATGTTTCTGTCGAATATTGTGAAAAGACAGTTGACAGAGCATGTAGGTCAACTCGACGTCCGTCGGCTCCAATTCCAGCATCATTTTTGTCAAGTCATCCATTTTCATCTGACTTGGAATGTCCAAGAAACTGAAATTAAGAGTTCAGAAGGAGATGATTCAAATGTTTCTCCTCACAATCTGACTTGTTCCGTTGGATAATTCGAACACCAGGACATATCGAATTCGACATGACTCCAATCGCAGAGAACCTCTCCTTGTTCCAGCCTCTTCAGTTCCACGTCTCCTAGTTGCTCTCTGATTTTAGCCACTGCTTCTGAAAGAAAAACCAAACGGTTCCATACGTTCCAGATGCTGTTGGCAATTGATATCTGAAATAAATTATGACATTCAGAATTTGAGGGTGACTAACTTGTAGACGCAGGGGAAGCTCTCGGAATGCATCGAAGTAGGTCAGCCAGTTGATCAGTTTCAGGAACCCATGTTCCCATTCTGCCAAAGTTTCTTCTTTTCCGTACTTGACCATTGCACGAACATCATTCAACCGATAGCTGTCCTGCACCCGTCCGAGACCTAACGCCAGTTTTCCAAGTGTCGATGTGGAGTGAACAGGACCATCAATGCCCTTAAGACGAAGAGTTTCTCATGTCCAACTCCAAGATGTACCTGTTCCAGTATCAGCATGGCTTTCTGAACAAGAAACTCTACGTCCACTACGTTTTTCGTTTTCTCTTCGAACATTTTCGGTCGCGCGTTGAAGATAATGAAGTTGGGTCGACCCAGAAATGTGCTGACACTCTGTAAATGTCAAGTTTGCATTTCACGTGTCATTTGCAAGTTAATTACCGCAGGAACTGTATCTGGAGACTGGACAAGGCTTCTGTCGTCGAACATTTCAATCATTTGGAACCCTAAGGAACATGATAACTTGGAGTTTTGAAAACAAGAAACAACATACTGTCAGCGTTCATTCCCACATCGAGACACTTCTGCAACCGACACTTTCGGCAGTTGAAGAACCCATTTCTGGAGATCACTGCGCACCGATCGTCGCCTTTCTTACACTCTTTTATAATTTTGAAACTTCCCGACCTTCTTAAATCAACAAACTCGAAAGTTCAAGAGATCAAATTTATGTGTTCTCACCTGAAAAACGCAGCACATGCTCTGCAAGTGACTGCTCCAAAGTGCCATCCAGTGGATTTCTGGCCACAAACAGCACACCGGCTATCAGGATGAGTAATAGCTCTCATTTCTGAGAAATAGAGACAGACAGCGAAACCAAATAATCGATGGGCGAGGAAAGTAAACGACGCAGAGTGCAAAGAGGAGACAAATCGGAGCAAGATTGTTTTCTTATCACTTTTATGATCAAATAGTCGTATGGTGTCATGAATGCGTCAAGGAAAAGCTTCGTTTTTATTGCCATGTCATTTTATTATCATTTATATAAACTAACACATTCTTATCAACAAGAAACACATCAATTAGCAGATGTCCATGAACATTTCTGGGTTCGACAGTTCCAGATCGATCACCTTGAATATCTTGCCCAATTCTCGTTTTGATTGATTGTTAATCATTCGTTGCTGTGAAAATGGTTCAGTTGTTACAAGAGTTCAAACAAGAGTTCAATTGTACCTGCACCATGTTGTTTATCTTCATCATCGCCGTCACTCTTCCCGCATAATTCGGTTTCTTCAACTCATCCACGTAGTATTTGTGCAGATCATCTGCCAGATCACTTTGTAATTTCTCAAAAATTTCTTGGATTTCTCCTGGAAACTTCTTCCCGACATAATAGAAGCATGCTTGGGTCAACATATAGGACAACTCGACATCCGAAGGGTTCAAGTCAATCATCAGTCGAGTCTCGTCGTCCAATTTCCATTGGGTTGGAAAATCAATGAAACTTCAAATCAATTCATTTGAATACTCTTGTAGATAACTCACAACTGGAGTTCCTGAATAGAGTATCTCGAACACCAGGACATGTCGATTTCCAGATGACTCCAATCATGAAGAACAGTATCTCTTTCCATCTTCTTGAGCATTTCCTCGCCGAACCATGATCGTATCATCCGTGCTGACTTCGCAAGGGTCTCTATATAGTTCCAGATCTTCCAAATTGTCTTCGCTATCCTCATCTGGAAATGTCATCTGAATACTCCCTGTTACTCATTTGAAACCGACTTTCAGACACTGCGGCAAACGATGGAAACTCTCCGAATAGGTGAACCAGCAGATCACTTTCAAGAAGTCGTTCTCCCAATGTGCCAAAGTGTCTTCTTTTCCCATCTTCTTGACACCTCGGTAATCGGGTCCTGGCAAGGACTTTTGGACGCAGTTGAGCCCGAGTGCCAACTTTCCCAGAGAAGTTTTCGAGAATAATGGACTTTCAGGACCCTGAGCTTTTGATTATTCTCGATCTTACAGTGGCTATCACTAACTCGTCTCATGATTCTCTCTGCTTTTTCGATAAGATCTCGAAAATCAACAAAATGGTTGACACGAGGCTCCGAGTGGTCAACGAACGGTGTATTGATACATATCAGACTGGATTGTCCTAGAAGTGTGTCGAGGCTCTGAAATTTCATAATATTCAACATTTTTTTTGCGATTTAGAACCGGCGGGATGATTTCTTGATTCTGTATATTTCTTCTGGCAGTCACAACGAGATCTTCATTGAGTTTATAACCTGGAAGAATGGAAATGGCTGTTGCGAAATCAAGGTCTATGCTGACTTTCCACCGACATCCCTCCATCGATACACTTTCGAAGGCGGCATTTCTTACAGCTCAACAGTCCCTTCAATGTCAATCCGCAGTTCTCATCTGCTCCTTTACACTTTTTCACTTTCTTCCAGTTCCAAGATCTCCTGAAAACGCAGGTAACTAGCTGGAATCGAGTAGTGATACCTGAAAAAAACAGCGCAGGCTCTGCAAGTGACTGCTCCGAAATGGTATCCAGTCGCCTTTTGATCACAAACTACACACAAAGAGACGGATTGTAATATGCTTTTCATGTTGATTTAATAGAAGAAAAAGAGCGACGAATCAAATATTTCGAAATAAGAAGGAAGAGAAACTCAGACAGGCATACAAATCAAACAGTTCTTATCACATCTGACTCTCTGTTGATGCGTTTCTTTTCTTGGCCAAATATATGATTTCTCTGGCTTCGGGGGTTTGCTAGATGTTGTTTTATGAGAGCTTCGAAGACTGGGACAATCTACGCTTGCACCACCTCTTCTGGGTTCGCTTCAGAGACATCGACCACAGCTGCATTGCAACGAGCTTTTTTACATGTGAAGCAACCTGAATAAAAGGAAACTATCCATGTGCACATTTTCATTCAAATTTACCTGCAACCGCATTCCAATAGGATTCTATAAAGAAGAAACTGGGAATTGAGTCGACTGCAGGGTACATAGCATAGACGAATGTTTGAAAATTTGTGAAACTAGCACAGTCAATGTGGAAGAATGGAAGAGTGAAAATGATGGAAAACGGGAGGAACAGCATGATCACTGGCATCAGGGTCTGCAAAGGAAGGAAACATTTCCATCAATCATCAAATCATCAGTGAGCGAGACAGACCTGAGCCACGAGAGCCTTGTACAACTGGATCTGAAGAGTCCTTCCGTACATAGACACTGGCAGTTCCCTTATTTTTTCGTGACTGTTCTTTCCAATAATTACTATCAGCAAAAACGGAATCATCATTATGATTATGTACAACATGAAACCAATCCCGGACTTCCAGTTGAATACTTCAGTTCCATCCGGTTGCGGAATGAAAAACTGAGCCCCCATATAAGAGACTCTTCTCGCGTCCAACCCGAATCGGTTTTCCATTTCCGTGCTGGAAACCGCTTTATGGCTATTGATGAAGTATACCCTAACGGACCTGATGTATGCATACAAGTTGTTATTCATTGGCATCAGAAAATATGAGACTGATGTCCAACTGATGCCGCCCAAGATGGGGATACTGAACCAGAACGGAAGATACTTGGCATCAAAATATTTAGTTCTCTCATTTCTGAAAGCTCTGAATGAAGCGAGACTGAAAATTCGAAAACTTATCGTTCGAGAGCAAAATAACGATAGATAAAATGAATAACAATTCCGTAGATGACCACTCCGAAGATGCCAGCCATCATTGCTGAATACGTTTCAGAGGTTTTTTGCTTTTTGAACTTTTTATTCACAAATCAATAGTTCGCCGAGTTCTAGTGATATTTCTCTGTCTCTCAGATCGATCATAATGAAGAAAGACGTTTTGTAGGAAGACATTATCGGTCGAATCATTATATCCATAGCTGAGAAGAATATGGAACAGAAACAGAAGTAGACCATCAAGTATCGATAGTTTCCCATGTTCTTCGAGGATTTGGTGATGATCAGGAATATGAGAAACCCGTTGATAACAAGGGAAAGGACGCCAAAGATGACTTGGAAGGTGTCTTTGAGGCGCTTGAAAGTAGCATGGTCGAGCATGGCGGATACGACTGACGCGGGTTATCTGAGTATCAACCACTGCTAGACTAATCGAGAAAACGATGAAGCGGTACAGAAAACAAGTGAGAACATGTTCATTTCCTGAGTTCTTCTCTTGTTATGTTACTCTAATTGTCAGAAGACTCCTTTTTTTTAAGAGGATCTTTATTTATCGAGACACACAAAATATTAGGGTTATAGTAAAATAGAAAGGAGAATGATTTTTTCCTCTTTCTTTTCTACGGTAGCACTTCTCCTGGATTCCCTTCAGAAACATCCCTGGCAGCAGCGTGACAACTACCTTTTTTACATGTTAAATAACCTGAACGACCTTAGTTCTCAGTTTTTCTTGTTTATCAATGACCTGTAACTGCATTCCGGTAGGACTCAATGAAGAAGAAACTGGGAATCGAGTCGACTGCAGGGTAGAGAGCGTAGACGAATGTTTGGCAATTCGCGAAACTAGCACAGTCGATGTGGAAGAACGGGAAGATAAAGATGATGGAGAACGGAAGGAACAGCATGACGACCGGTATTAACGTCTGCAATTCTGGTTCTTGGGTATAACAAAAAAAAGTGAAACCTGTGCCACTAGAGCCCTGTACAATTGCATTTGGAAGTTTTTTCCATGCATAGAAGCTGGTAACTTTCGGATTTCATCCCGACTCCCTTTTCCAATTCTTATGATAAATGTGAATGGAATGATCATGATGATTCCATAGCAGAGAAACCCGACCCCGGACTGCCAGTTGAACAGTTCCCCTCCGTCTGGTTGTGGGAGAAAGAACTGCACTCCGGCGAGTTCGATTTGGTTGACATCTGCTCCGAATCGCTCTTCAACTTCAGTTCTGAAAAGCGAAATTGGAGACTGATAATGTGGTTTCGTTTTGTAAACCTGATGTATGTCTCAAACTCGTCAGTCTTGTACAGTAAAAAGAATGAGACTGCTGTCCAGCAGGCCCCGCCCAATATTGGAATACTGAACCAAAATGGAAGATACTTGGCATCAAAATACTTTGTTCGCTCGTTCCTAGAATCGCATTATGCATTGTGAGGAGTTTTTCACAAACCGACCGTTCAAGAGCAAAATACCGATAGAGGAAATGAATGGAAATGCCGTAGATGACCACACCAAAGATACCAGCCATCGTTGCTGAGAGTATCAAGTTCAGTACTCCATCCACCAAGTTTACACTTACCAATCAGTAATTTGCCGAATAGAAATGATATATCTCTGTTCCGCAGATCGATGAAAATGTAGAAAGATGTCTTGTATGTGGTCATAACTGGTCGAACAACTATATCCAATGCAGAGAAAAACATGGAGCAGATGCAAAAGTAGACCATCAGATACCGGTAGTTTCCCATGCTTTTCGATGATTTGGTGATGATCAGGAATATAAGAAACGAGTTGACGACAAGGGAAAGGACACCGCAGGCAACTTGGATTGCGTCTTTGAGTCGCTCGAAAGTTGCATGGTCGAGCATTGCGAATGCGACAGAGGAGAGTAATCTGATGACTACCCGACAAATCGGAACCGGCAATAAGGTTGCCATAGTGAACTGAATACCTCATCTTCTCTTTCTTATTACTACGCAATTGAGAATAACAATTGAGAGCATAAAAACAAGATGCTTTTATTTTGAAAAGAGGGTAAGAGGGAAACAGAAGGAAAAATGAAAAAACATGGGAAAGTAATTTTTTAGATAACTTTGGAATGGAAAAAAACCAAGTAGAGAATCTAGGAACGTGAAGGTGAGTTATCACTGATCGACCCTCGCATTTTCTTGTTCAGACGATCCATTGTTCCGTTGTGTTTTATTGCACTTGAAGTAACCTGAGTTATCAAATTACTAATTTACACATCTAACAAACGAACCTGCAATAGCATTTCGGTAGGACTCAATGAAGAAGAAACTGGGAATCGAGTCGACTGCGGGGTAGAGAGCGTAGACGAATGTCTGGGTGATGGCCACGGGACTGCAGTCGACGCGGAAGAATGGGAAGGTGAAAATGATGGAAAATGGGAGGAACAGCATTATCAAGGGCATCAGTGTCTGAAAAGTTTGCATTACACAATCAAAACCTTAAAAAGTTGTTCTATGACCTGAGCCACGAGAGCTTTGTACAACTGGATCTGAAGAGTTCTTCCGTACATAGATGCTGGCAGCTCTTTGATTTTCGCAATGCTTTTTCTTCCGATTACAATCATCAGCGACAGTGGAATCATCATAATGACCATAAAGCACATGAAACTGGTTCCAGCAACCCAGTTGAACAACTCTTTGCCATTTGGCTGTGGGAGGAAGAACTGCACCCCGATGAATGCTACTTGGGCGGCATCTGCCCCAAATCTTTCTCCAATTTCAGCTCTAAAAGCATTTCTAAATATGGGGATGAGCTTCCATTTCGAGAACCTGATATATTCATGAAGTTCTGGAGTCATGGGTGCTAGAAAGTACGAGACCGCTGTCCAGGCAGTGCCGCCTAATATCGGGATACTGAACCAGAATGGAAGATACTTTTGAGCGAAATACTTGGTTCTTTCATTTCTGAAACTACCGGTTTGGGTGATTCCAACGTTTCGAAACCCAACCGTTCAAGGGCAAAATAACGATAAATGAAATGAATCGCAATGCCGTAGATTACCATCCCGAAGATGCCAGCCATCATTGCTGAGAGCAACGCGTTCAGTACTTCCACAACCGAGTTTCCACTTACCAACCAAAAACTCTCCCACAGCAATCGATATTACTCTGTTCCGTAGATCGATGAAAATGTAAAAAGATGTTTTGAATGAGGTCATAACTGGCCGAACAACTATATCCAATGCAGAGAAGAACATGGAGCAGATGCAGAAGTACACCATTAGATACCGGTAGTTTCCCATGCTTTTCGAGGATTTCGTGATGATCAGAAATATGAGAAACGAGTTGACGACAAGGGAAAGGGCACCGCAGGCAACTTGAAATCCGGTTTTCAACTGTTCGAAAGCCACGTGGCCGAGCATCGTACTCACGTGTATTCTGGGTATTATTGGCTGTCCAGTTAATTGAAAACAATGTTGAGGGCACGCCTAGTTATTACCGAGAATCTGATCAGACCGGAACTATATTCATTAAGTGGACAAAAAACGGATAATTGACAGAAAACGACAACGGAATTGTTATTCAGATAGAGTTCGTTTCTCGCGAAGCTTCACTTTCAGGGGCTATGTGAACTTTTGCATTTCTGCAACGTCTCCATTGGAACATTTCTGAAAAACTTGGGGAGCGTTGAGTGGAAGCGAAGAGAGTGTTACCTATCAGAGATTTCCGGTATGATGCAATGTAGAAGATGTTTGGAAGAGGGTCGACGGCTGGGTAGAGGGCATAGACGAAGAATGAGTAGGTGGTTAGGAAGTCACATTCGATTTTCAAGAATGGGCAGATGAATATAATGGCGAAAGGGAGGAACAAGAGGAAGAACGGAATGAGAGTCTGGAAACAGGAAAGTTGAAGGAAGGGATGTTGGAATAAGTGTATGTACCTGTGCGACCAGAGCTTTGTACAACTGCACTTGAAGGGAAAGACCCAACTTCGATTGAGGCAGTTCTTTGATCTTCCCGTATGTTTGAATTCCGATAAAGAAAACGATGGAGAGTGGGATCGACATGATTACCAGGAAGCTCAAGAACCCAGCACCACACATCCAGTTGAATTCCAACTGTCCATTTTCCGATGGAACTGCGAACATTGCGGCAGTGTAGGCTGTCTGGTTGATGTCCATTCCAAACATTTCTTCAATGGTGGGACTAAGATTTCAATTTCCTTTTCAGTTACTCAATTGCTCTGCAAACCTGATATATTCGGAAGTGATCGGGTTCATTGGGAGCAAGTAGAACGAGATGGAGCCCCACACGAGACCGCCAATCAGAGGAATGCTGAACCAGAGCGGCAGATATCTCGTTTGAAACCACCCTAATTTGCCGTATCTAGAAAAACATTTCTTGATTCCAAGTACAGTTCAAGCATTTGCATACCTCTGCAGGGCAAAGTATCGATAAATGAAGTGAATGGCGATTCCGTAGATTACTATTCCAAAACAGCCCGACATCCCGCCTGGAAAACATTTTCATTGTCAAAGGTTTGTTGACAAATCTGTCAAGTCCGGTTACTTATTTTCACCGAATTTGACTTTGACCAAGAAGAGCGCGCGCAGGCAGATATGACGTGTCAATTTCCTTGTGTCTCACCCTCCTTGTTTTTCTAGAATGACGGTTTCACAGCTGGTGTATTCTTTTGCACAGTTATCTTTTTTAGTTCTTTACAAACTCACATATCATTATTCTGCCCATCCACATCGGAATCGCTCTGTCCTGCAGGTCCATCATCATATATGTCGCGTGTCCATGCGAGTGCAGAATCGGACGGACAATCACATCCATTGCCGAGAAAAAGATGGAGAAGCAACAGAGAAGAGTCATCAGATGGCGGTAGTTGCCCATCTTCTTCGTGGACTTGTTGATGATCAGGTAGATCAGGAATAAGTTTATGATGAAAGAGAGGACGGCGAAGAAGATTTGGAAGGCGACTTTGAACGCGGAGAAAGTTGCACTGTTCATGGCTTGCTGCAATGGATGAGGATACATGGGGAATCGAGAATGGAACCGAAATATGTGAGAAGCTTAGTTGCAAAAGGTTCTGAGACAAAGAAGAAGAAGGGCTTGTCGATGTTTCGGTTTTTTACTATGACTTTTCTCATTAAAACTGATGAAGAAAACAATGACGGTGTCTGGTATGTTTCGAACAGGAGCATATGACTAACTAGGCAACGCTCGCTGTTTTTCGCATCTGAAGGGAATGTTACTTGACGTCAGGTTAGTCAACTTTCCGGGCTCTTTCTCAGTATGCCCGTGGGAAAATCCTGGTCCTGACAATTTTTCGATTATCTCAACATCACATGTTTTCTGCTGTCCCCATATTTATTAGAAGTTACAAAAAACGAAAGTTAGAGTTCGAAAATCAAGTTAAAAATGTCGAAATGTCTAATGAGAACTGGCTTCTCGAGAGTGGACTTCTTCTGTAATGACGTGCACTTTTGAGCTCTTGCAGCCACTGATGCAGAGAAATTCTGAAGAAAAGACTAATTATGAGGACAGTTGAACATGCGTTCTTACTTGCAACTGCATTCCTATAACTGTCCACAAAGAAGAATATGGGCAACGGGTCGATGACCGGGTAGACAGCGTAGACAAATGTCATTGACGTCGAGATTAGTTTACACTCGATTTCCAGAATCGGGCAAATGAACATTAAGCCGAATGGGAGGAATAGAGAGAGTACTGGAATGAGCGTCTGAAATCGAATATAGAGTTCATCAGACCGGAATAAGGAAGTCTACCTGCGCCACTAAGGCTTTGTACAACTACAACTGGAGGTCTTTGCCGTATTTGGACACAGGGAACTCTCTGATCTTTCTGATACTTTTGATCCCGACCACAATCACAATGCAGAATGGAATGGCCATGATGAGCATGTAGAGCAGAAGACCGAGTCCGCTGTTCCAGTTGAATGCTCGTTTGCCGGTCTCATTCGGTGGCCAGAAGATGGCTGCGGCATACGCAACTTGGTTGATGTCCATGTCGAATGCTTCTTTTATTGCTGGTCTTAAAACGTTTCGGGGTTTTCATGAATCACAAACTACTATTTTTGAGGAAAATTGGTTTTTTGGGTTGAGAAAATGTTTTCCCAGTAACCCGCTTCCAGGTATCAATAAGATCAATCCACTTTACGGGAATGACTTGGTTTTCTTGCAAGAATCGGATTACTTTTGGTGTCGTACTGCTAACATACAGTGCTCCACATAATGATACGGCCACCCCAAAATTTTGCAAAAACGGAAAAACCAGAGTATGGTGAATTTTCATCTTTATGGTGTACAATTGTCTTTGAAAAGTGTATTTATGTATCATATCACCAAAGCAAAATTAGA
>LR562416.1:0-35113 GCA_900536345.3 Caenorhabditis sp. 39 LS-2015
AGCGTGGCTCCGGCGGCTATCGCCGCCGTTTCCAGCTGGATTCCTCTAGTTGTAGACTACTTCTAAGTAGTGAACCGTTTCATGTGCGGACATAAAAAAAGTTCACCACGAATTCCATTTGATATTTGGTTTACATTTATGGAAGGAGTTCAACTATGAGCTCCATTCGCAAAGAGTGAATAAGGACTTATATTATGGGTTCCCGAAATCGTAAGAGTTGAGATTCGAACGCGGTAGTGCGTCCCGCCATGACTTTCTCTTTTTTTCAAAAAAGTACGGTAGAATCCACCGTAGTTTTTCAAAAAATAATCAAAGTCATGGCGGGGCGCAAATCCGTGTTTGAATCTCAACTCTTACGATTTCGGGAACGCATAACATATTACTGTTTTCTAGCAAAATGAGCTACATGGCCTAGAAAATGCAAGCCGCGACGCGACACGCGACGAGTGGGTCTCGCAGCGCTACAGTCAAGTTTTTTTCGCCGAGTTGTTATGCGCCTTCGAAACAGTAACCCAAAAATCAAAAAATAGCGATAGAAACTGTATGCCGTTTTAAAGGCGCATAACAACTTGGAACAATTTCATTGTAAACTCTCCGAGAGTCGCGCATTGCGTGACGCGGCTTACGTTTTCTAGGCCAAGTGGTACTCATTTTGCCAGAAAACAACAAAACCTTACTCTGGGTTCCAATTAGAGTTTGGACGCTCAAAAATGATCGACTCGAAAATTCGAGTTGAGAAATTGAAAGCTCAACTTGAAGACTTGCAAGAGTGGTTCTGCCCGCGCCCTTCTCCCGTGTCGACCAACTGACAGGCTGCCGACAGCCTAGTGGATAGTGAGGGCAGCGCGCAGTAGAGAGGCCGCGAGTTCGACTCCGCACCTCCACTAAAATGTTTTTTTCTGGCCTGAACGTTTTCAAACAGTAGAGCCGAAGTAGAAAACGTGTTGCCCTGTAGCAGAAATAGGTTTCCTTTCATTTTCCTGAAGAGAGAAACAAAATTCATCTCGTAGTCTTCACTTTATGCTCGTTTTCTACTTTTATCGCTCATAACTTTCGAACGGGAAGTCCGTTCGGCTAGTTTTTCACATTTCTCGTCTCCCCAGAAAGAGATCTTTAAAAATTGGTATCACACGCCACATTCGGTTTGCTGGGAAGAGTTTTGGGTTTCAAACTTGGGTAATTGAACCGGGCACGCGCTATTTATACTTTGGCTGCGGCCGACATCAAACAGGGACGGCGATGGAGGTCCCGCCGCCCTCTCTTAACCATTGCGGACAGACCGAATGAATGACAGACATACTCCATTAGGCGAATATATTATAAGAATGATTTTTAAAAAAATTCAGTTTTTGCTCGATTTTCAATAAAACAATCCGGAATTTTCTTCCAAAAATGAAAATCGAAAAAATTGAATTTTTAAATTGTTTTTCAATATTAATTTCAATTTGAAATCAAAATTTTTCATTTCTTCAACTATTTTTCAAAAAATTGAATTTTTAATTTTAAAATTAAAAATTAATCGTTTTTGCTAAAATTCAATTTAATAGTTTTATAAAAAAATATTAAATCAATTAAAAAAATATCAATTCCAATTTTAAAAATTAGAAAAAAAAATAATTCGAAAAAAATTTCTTTCAAAATTAAAAAAAAAATTCGCTAAATTTTCCCTGAAATTTGATTTCACAATTAGAAAAAATTATTTTTAATTTAATATTTATCAATTTTAAAAATTTAAAAATTAGAAAAAAAAATAATTCGAAAAAAATTTCTTTCAAAATTAAAAAAAAAATTCGCTAAATTTTCCCTGAAATTTGATTTCACAATTAGAAAAAATTATTTTTAATTTAATATTTATCAATTTTAAAAATTTCAAAAATTAAAAAAAATGATTTTTTTCTTTTTTTTTTTAATTTTTTAATTTTAATTTCAACATTTTTATCCCTTCGTCAAACCTTGCTGATTCAAGTTCTGAATATTCAACTGCAACTGGCTGATCGTCTCGTTGCCGGCGTCCCTGTCAAAGTCCATATTGGCGGAAAAGTTGGCTGCGAGCTGAAAAAAAGGAAAAATAAATCGATAAAACCCTGAAAAATCGCTGAAAATTCCAAATTTCCAGAGAATAAACAGAGAAGTCAGAAAAAAAATCAATAAACCTTGCAAAAAACGAAAAAACGGCTGAAACTCGTCGCCGAAGCGAGTGAGTGACGAGGCGGCGGTCAGCAAGTGCGCTCCATTGACAATTCCTATTATAATGGGCAGCGTAGCGCAAATATCATATTTGTTTTGTGGTTTTAGGTGTGTTAAACTTTCGAAAATGGGGTTTTGTTGACAAACTCGAAGAAAAAATCAAAAGGAAAAGAAAAAATGAGAAAAAAAATCGATAATTTACATGGAATCGACAGAAGAGGAAGATAACTGCATGAGAAAATGAGGAACTGCTGCATCATCCAGTTTTTGTTGTGTAATATGACACACGAACGAGTGTCTATGTTTACGGTTTGGTGGTTTTGAAATTGGGAGTGAAAGGAAACTTGTAATTTCGTATTGATTTTTTTTAAAATTTCGATCGAAAAATAATTTGAAAATCGGGTTTTTGTTTCCTAAATCGACACCCCGACGTTTCGCAACCTTTCCGTAAATTTTTTTTTTTCTAATTCTAAAATTCGATTTTTTAAATAAAAAAAAATTAAAATTCCAACTGTAACGTTTCGCAACTCAAAATTAAAAAGTCGCGAAACGTTACAGTAACACTCAATTCCGCTGTATTTGACAAATTTTTAATTTTTAAAAATTGCAAAAATTTGCCAAAAACAGTTGAATGAGTGTTACAGTAACCTAAAGTCGTGGTGGGCATTGAAAAATCATTGAAAAATCCCAGAATTCTCAATGGAGCGCTATGCTCTTAAAAATTAAAAATCAACTTTTTAAAATAAAAATAGGAATATCCAACTTCCGAGTCGAACGGAATTGCATAGAAAAAAATTCAAATAAATATGAAAGAAAAAAATTAAAAATCAAAATTTTCAACGAGAATTCAATTGAACAAAAAAATTAAATAAAATTCACAAAAATTTAACTGATTGTGATTGATCGGCAGAGAGTGATAGAGAGTGATAATTGATAACAGAGAGGGTCCAGAAATTAAAAAAAAATGGATTTTCCAGTGATAATCGGATAATTCGAATTGAATCAGAATTTTTGATGGGAAGAGATGAGAAGAGCTCCGTAAACAAACAAAAATAAATTTTGAGGAGGGTGATAATGATTAGGACAGCGAGAAAAAAAAACAGAGAAAACAGTGATATTGATAAGTGAACATTAGAGGTAATTCGAGGGAGGGGAGGAAGAAATTGAAATTGATTGATTGATACTTTTGATTGTCATAAACGGAAGAAAAAACAAAAAATTTTTTTTTTCAAAAATGAAATATTGTGGCGTGTTTTTGAGTATCGTCTCGTTTTTTTCTATTGAAAATGCCGAAAAATTGATAGAAGGAAATTTGAATTTTTGAAAAATTTGGAAAAATTATGTGAAAAAAAAACGAAATATTTAAATTTTTTCGAAATTTTCAATTTTATATTTTCAAAATTTTCCGGTTTTTTTGTTGATTTTATCTAGAATTTTTGAAAAAATCCGGAAATTATTTTTAAAAAACTCCAAATAATTTTTTTTTAATTTTCGAATTTATCCCAATTTTTAAAAAAAAAATTTCGAAAATTTCAAAAATTTCCGGGATTTTTTAAAAATTTCCTTGAAATATTTGGAAAAAAATGCCAAAATTAAAAAAAAATCCACATCCTTTTTAAAAATTTTTCAGAGAACTCTGGAAATTTTACACGTTTTTTTTTTTTTTTAATTTGCCGAAAAATGCAAAAAAGTTCAAAAAATTTAAGATTTTCGGTCCAAAAAAACCTGAATTTTCAAAATTGAAATTTCCATTTTTTTTTTTTGAAATTCTGCAGATGTCCCCCGTTCTTTTTTCTTAAAGTTTGTCGGAAAAATTAAATTTTCCAAAAAAAAAAATGTTTAATTTCGAGTGAAAATTCCAAAAAAATTCCGAAAATTTTTTTAATTAAAAAATATTTTTTTAATAAAAAAAATCAATTTTCTAAAAAATTCCGCAGATTTCACACGTTCTTTATATACATTTTGTCGGAAAAATTCAAAATTTCCAGTCAAAAATTTGAAATTTAAAAAAAAAATTCCAAAAAATTCCAGATTTTCGCTGATTTTTTTCAAATTCGTCCAAAAAAAATTCCAAAAATCCTAAATTCCTCCCGAAAAAATAAATTCAAAAAAATAAATAACATATATAGATCAGAATAAAATAGGAAATGAATGGACACAAAAATAAATAACAATGTAACGATGCCAACGAAGACGGTGTATGGATAACATGGATAACAATTATTTAAATCAAAACTCGCCGCTTTCAGTAGTTCGATATCTCTCTTCCTTATCACTGAATATCATCGTCTCTTTCGCTTATCTGCCGTTCCACCAGAGCGGCCATATCTTCGAATTCATCGTCATCCGAGTCTTCTGGAACGTCTTCATCGTCATCATCCATGTCGTCGTCTTCGTCTTCGTCGTTGACGTCGTCGTCTGGATTCGGTGCCACGTGGCCTTTCTGGAAGAGAAAAATTAGGAAAAACGGATACTGGGATTCGTAGCTGTAACGTTTCGCAACTCACAAAATAAAATAAAAAAAGATTTTTCGGCAGCTTTTGAGATTTGAAAATTGAAAATCCCCAAATAAATCAGTTTTTCCCATTTTTTTCGGGTTTTTTTTTCCGAAAAAATCGATAAATTAGCCATAAAAAATAGAAACAAAAGTCAGAGAACAGTAATATTTTGGGCAGTTTTTTGTCGGATTCCAGTTTTTTTTTCAAAATTTAAATTTAAAATTTAAAAATCAATATCACCGGAAAATCGATAAAATCGCATTTTTGGGAGCTAAAAAATAATTTTTTTTAAGCAGCCCACCTCCTCATTCTCGATTTCTAGTGTTTTCTAATCCAAATTTTTTAAAAATAAAATTAAAAAATAAATTTCACAAAAATTTCAAATTTTTTTTCAAGTTCGTTATTTTTGACACTCTGGTAAATCGTTCGGAATCAAATTTTATTCTATTTTCATCTTCCATTTTCTTTAAATTTAACTCCAAAACTCAAATTTTTCGGATTTAATTCCAGAAGAAATTTTGGAATCAAAAAAAATGGAATTTTATCAAATTCCAAACTTCCCAAAATGTAACTCCAAATTGACAATTTTCCGATTTAATTCCAATGTTTTTTTTTCACATTTTTTCCATTTTCATCAAATTTAACTCCAAACGATTTACCAGAGAAATATTGTATTTTTCAAATATTTGTTTCAAAAAATACGATTTTTGGGCAATTTTCATGGGTTTTAATTCCAAAAAAATACTTTTTTAAATTTTGATTTTTTTCTTAAATTTTCAAATTTTAATAATAATTTTTTTTAATTTCAAAAATTAAAATTTTGTTTCAAAATAGATTTTTTTCAATTTTATTCTGACAGTTTTGTTCAAAAAAAAAATCAATTTTACGGGAAAAATTGATATAGCGAAATTTTCGAAAAAAATTCAAAAAAAAACGAATTTTTATTTTCAAAATTTTTGTTCAATTTTCCCCAATTTTTACGTCACTTTCGCTGTTTTTGACAGTTTTTTCAAATTGAAAAATGAAATTTCAAAATTTAAATTTAAATTCAAAATAAATTTTCAAAACAAAAAAATCGATAAAATAAATTTCTTGCCAAAATTTTTGAGAGCGAAAATAATCCAATTTTTTTTTAATTTGAAAAATTTCAAAAAAATTCAAAAAACCCCCACCTCATCATCCACATCGAAAACCTCCTCCTCGTCGTCCCCGGAAACGATTCTGCCAGCCTTCTTCGACTTGGACAGCAGTTGTCTATACGACATGGGCGGTTCCTGGTCGTCGTCCTCGTCCTCTTCACTTTCGTATTCCTCTTCCGGACAGTGCTTCCGTTTCTTGCCCTTTTTCACTTCTTTCTTCACCTCTTCCGCCGGTTTCTCCTCCTTTTCCATCATCATCATCTCCTCCGCTTCCTCCTTTTCCTTCTTATCATCCCCCTTCTCCTTCTTATCATCCTCCTCCTTTTCCTCTTCCTCTTCCTCCTCCTTCTCCCCCTTCTCCTCATCATCCTCATCATCTTCATCCTCATCCGAAAGTGCCTCATCCACCTCATTCTCCATATCCTGTGTCACTGCCTTTCCGATCGTCGTGATATTCGCCAGATCGTTGACATACTTGGATCCGAGTGGCCTCCCGGCCGGCGGAGTCGTCTCTCGAGTCAGTTCGTGCAGTTTCTCGTCGGCTTTCATCCATTTTTCGACACAAGCGTAGACCCATTGAACGGTGACGACGTGCTTGCCGAGGCGGACCGCTTGGTGCACTTTTCTGAAATGGATTGGGTGAATTTTCGGCTGACGGGCGGATCCATTTCGAAACCGGACATTTCGAAATCGAGGCAATTCGAAACCCCGACATTTCGAAACCCCGACATTTCGAAACCACGACATTTTGAAATCGAAACCCCGACATTTCGAAACCACGACATTTTGAAATCGAAACCCCGACATTTCGAAACCACAAATCGCATTTCCACTGGTGTGGGGTTTCGAAACGTCGGGGTTTCGAAATGCCATAGTTTCGAAATGTCCGGTTTCGAATTGCCTCGATTTTGAAATTCCTTGGTTTCGAAACGTCGGGGTTTCGAAATTCCTTGGTTTCAAAACGTTGGGTTTCGAAATGTCGCGGTTTTCAAAATTCTCGTTTCGGAGCCAATTTTCCAACATAATTCTCCAAGTAAAACGACTCACTGTGTCCCGTATCTTGCCGCCACCACATGCGTCACTTCATCGGTCATTTCGCTGGAAATGGCGGCTCCAAACTGTTTGCACAGTCGATAGACGTCCGTTCCCTCGATCAATTCGCCCATTGGGACGATTCCCGAGAAGAGAATGGTGCAGCCGTCGAGCACTTTGTGACGTTCCAGTTTAATGACATCCTGGAAGGCGGAAGTAGAAAATGAACTTTCACTTTCCTAACTGTAACGTTTCGCAACTTTTCATTTTGAAACTGGTGGCAGAGTAAAAAAGTTGCGAAACGTCGTGGTCACACACCAACCTTGACATCCAACAGTTGCTGATCCTTGCCGGACATGTCCATCTTCTCATAGTACTTGTCATGAATGTTCGTCAGCACCCTCTCGATTTCCTCGAGTACTCGATCCTCGTGCGCGTCATCTTCAATTTCCACCGGCATCTGTTCTTTCGAATTCTTCGGCGCATTGATGTCTCCGATTTCCTTGAAGAATCGGTACGGTTTGATTTGGATGAGAGCTTCAGAGTACTGCCAGACGTCCGCACGATCGTCGATGATGACGACGAGGTTGTCGCCGCAAGGGAACAGGGCCTGGAATGGAATGGAATTGAAATTTGATTATTTTGATATTCAGAATGACGTCAATATATTAGAATCCCCGGGGTGACTGTGGCTCAAAAAACTCCAACATCCTCAGAACCACCGTCAGCGCTTCAGAAGTGACCAGGACTATGGTCAGGGCTTCAGAATGCTTCGGTGACATTCAGAAGACGTCAGATTCTTCAGAATCATCGTCAGCTCTTCAAAATCATCGTCACCACTTTAGAATCACCAAAAGCGCTTCAGAATCGTCGGTACTGCTTCAGAATCACCATTTGCGCTCCAGAACCATCGTCACCAGTCCACAAATCATCCTTACGACTTCAGTTGACATTCCAAAGACGTCAGAATCTTCAGAATCATCGCTACCACTTCAGAATCCCCTTCCCCAACATTCAGAAGTCGTCAAAACCCCGCACAAACCTTCAAATTCCTCGTCTTATGCTGCGCCGAGAACAGTTCGTCGCGCGACAGGATCCGCTGTCCAAACAGCCGCCCGTCGGGATCCAGAATCGCCGCGATCTTATGAGCGTACTGTCGCTGTCCGTACGTCACAATATGCATCTCGTACAGCTCCGACATTTTGTTCAAGAACTCTGTGGTGTGGGGGCGCAGTTTGGTGGTGTAGAGACGGCGGGAAATCTCGTAGGTCGTCAGATCCTTGTGCTGAAATCAAAGAGCGGGTAGGTGGTGATAAGGTGATAACGACGTGCGGACCGCCGGGAAGAGGTTGCGAAACGTCGGGGCACCCATGGGCATCAAAAATGCTACAGCCAACCAACCGGAGTTGAAGACCCCGACGTTTCACAACCTGGCACTGAAAATCCGCAAAATCAATCTAATCGGGAAGGTTTTCGAACAAACTAATGTTCTGCAATCCCGACGTTTCGCAACTGCCGTGAGGAGGTCGCGAAACGTCGGGGAACCCAAAATTCAAAGGGGCGTTCGTCGTTTTTGGCGGGAAAAGGGTCAAAAGCAATACGAAGCTCCGCTTTTCCGTGTCGCGCCTTCTTTAGCAGTTTCCAGCCCGCTTCTTTTTTCCGGCTGTGGTGATAACAAGTGATAAGACTCACCTTCTCCATATCAACATCAATCTTCTTATCAGACGTGTGAATGATGGTTTGATCCAGATCCACGAGAAGTACCAGCTTCCGATTGTTGATGAGGTTTGTCTCATCGGCTGAGCCAAGTTCTTGAGCCAACTGCAACATTGATATATTGATTATCACTGATAATCCCCCCTCTCCCAAAAAAAAAAGATTTCCCACCTTATCCGACACAATCAGTTCGGGGACATGATGAATCATGGATACGTTGGCCGTCGCCGTCTCCTTCCGCTCTCCGGCTCGTCCGTCTTTCTGCCGGAGGTCTTTTCCGCACGTGGCACACATGTCTTTGATGACGATCGCGTGATTGCAGTCGGTGACGGTGGCGATCACTTGGCCCTGTGATTTTGGGATTGTTGGGAATTTTTTGAATATTGAAAACAGATTTTTTTTTCTTCATTTTTTCGTTATTTTTAAACCCTGAGTTTGTGCGACGACGTGTCCCGCCACGATTTTCCTTTTTTTTTTTGCAATTTTCAAACTTTTTTCCAAAAAAAATGCAATTTTTGCCCAATTTTCACCGATTTTTGGGTTTTTTCTATTATTTTTTAAAATTTTGAAAAATATTCCAGGTTCGTCACTTTTCAATTCAATTTTCAATGTCACTATGATAAAAACCGTATTGTTTCAATGACTTCCATGCCAAAAAAAATTGCAAAAAAAATTGAAAAAAAATGGGAAAAAATTGTTTTTTCTTTCAAATATTCTCAAAATTTTCAAAAAATTCCGATTATTTTGGAGCAATTTTAATTGCAAAACACTTTGAATTTTTTTAAAAAATTAAGTGTTCTTATAATTTTTTATTTTCAAAATTTTAAAGATATTCATGATTTTTAAAGAAAATTCTTAATTTTTTGCATTAAACTAAACATGACATTTTGAATTATAAAAAATATGAAAAAGATTTTTTCAATTTTTAATGAATCAATTTTTAAAATTAAAAAACCCCTACTTTACTGAGCGGCTGTCCGGGTTTGAGTCCCTTCGTAAAATTGACAACGCCTTCTCCGTGCGTTTTTATCTTTCCAACCACTTTTCCGTTGACTTTGAACTCGAGAAGCACCTGAAAATATTTTTAGAAAAAAAACATTTTCCATTAAAAATCTTCATCACTAAAATTGTCATTTTTATTATAAAAAAAAACCGGAAAAAAATATTCAAACTATTTTTTTGATTCCCAATTTACTAAAAAAAGGATTTTTTTTTAAATTTTTAATTCCAGTTTTTCAAAATTAAAATTAAAATTTTTTCTTTAAATTTTTTTACTCATTTTTTCAATTTTCTAATCAATCCTCCTATCATTTTTATCACTAAAAACCGAAAAAAAATCCTCAACCCATTTTTTTTGATTCCAAATTATTACTTTAAAAAAAAATCAATTTTTAAATTTTTTTCTACTAATTTTTCCCTCATAATTTGTTAATTTTTTTCAAATTGGCACATAAATTTCATTTTTTTTTCGAATTTTTATCACAAAAAAATTCAAAAAAATCAACACGTCCTTGAGCACAATTTTTCACCATTAATCATTTTTTTATCAACTTGAACACACAAAAAAATAGTCTAAAAAACAAAAAAAAATTCAAAATTCTTGTTTTTTCGTTTCTGATTTTAAAAAAATTAAGATTAATTTTAAAATTTTTCTACTAATTTTCCCGCATGATTTGATAATTTTTTTCAAATTGCATAATAAATTAAATTTTTTTCTCATTTTTTTAATCCAAAAAAATCCAAAAAAATTACCGAGCACAATTTCTCTTCATTAATCTTTTTTTTACCAATTTAAATTCAAATTTTTAAAAAAATAGTTTGAAAAATCCTCAAAATTCTTGTTTTTTCGTTTCTGATTTTTTTTAAAAATTAAAATTAATTTTTAAATTTCTTTATTCATTTTTTTCCGCATGATTTGATAATTTTTTTCAAATTTCCTCATAAATTCCATTTTTTCGAATTTTTACCACAAAAAAATCCAAAAAATTACCTCGAGCACAATTTCTCATCATTAATCTTTTTTTAAACAATTTAAATTTTAATTATAAAAAAAATAGTTTTAAAAATCCTGAAATCATTTTTTTCGTTTCTGATTTTTTTAAAATTAAAATAAATTTTTAAAAATTTTTCTATTCATTTTTCCCTCATAATTTGATAATTTTTTTCAAATTGCATAATAAATTAAAAAAATTTCTCATTTTTTTAATCCAAAAAAATCCAAAAAAAATTACCTTGAGCACAATTTCTCACCATTTATCATGTTTTTTATCAATTTTAATTTAAATTTTTTAAAATAGTTTTAAAAATCATCAAAATCCTTGTTTTTTCGTTTCTGATTTTTTTAAAAATTAAAATTAATTTGAAAAATTTTCTATTAATTTTTCCCTCATAATTTGTTAATTTTTTTCAAATTGGGTAATAAATTAAATTTTTTTTCTCATTTTTTTAATCCAAAAAAAAAATTTACCGCGTCCTTGAGCACAAAACTGCCTTCGCTGGCTTTTTTCAGGCCGGCAGTGCACTCGGCATCTTCGTGTCCGTCGAATCGTACTTCCATTTGTCAGATATTCAACTTATTCGAAACCTTATTGAAAAAAATCGAAAAATTCCAAAAAAAAAATCAGCAAAAATAGGTAAAAAATACGGCAATGAACCAAAAAATTCAAATTTAAAAAAATACACACAAATAATAAATATCAATTTTCTCTGATTTATTTCAAAAACGCGCTTTCAAAAATTCCAATTCCGATTGGGAGTTTTTAAAGGGAGACAACACGGAAAAGGTGATAAAGAACTTCCCGAACCCAAAAAAAATAATTTTCGGGAAAAAAGGGAAAAACGAGAAAAAAACGAACAAAATGATGATGGGGAGGGGGAAAAGATGAAGAAATGAAAATAAAAAAGGGGGGGGGGAAAAAAAAGAAAAAAAATCAATAATTTAAATGTTAAAACTTTGAAATTGGGGAGGGGGAATTCCAAAATTATTACGGGGATTTTTTGATAATTTTTGATAAATTCCAAATGGGAAATTAAATTAAATCAGGGAAAAAACGACGACACAGAGGAATGAAATTTGTGGGAAATTTAAAAAAAAAAATTTAAAAAATGGGGAAAAATCGACCCAAAGAACTAATATCCGTTCACAATTTTACAAATCAAACTTGATCTTGGTATTCTTGCTTCTCGCCTCTCCAGATGACGTGGATGACGTGGCGGCGAGATTCAGACGAGTAGAGGTAGTCGTGGAGGTGGTGGGAGCAGTGCTAGAAGTGGCAGTGGTGGCGGTGGAGGAGGAGGATTTCTGGAAATTAATTGGTGATTTTTTTTTAAATTTGATCAAAAAATTTAAAAAATAAAAAAAAAACAAATTAAATTAAAAAAAAAAAACAACAATTAGAAAAAAGCTGAAAAATTATTTTTTGAAAATTAAAATTTTTAAATTAAAAAATAGTTCAACTTTTTTATTTTTAAATTTAAATTTGTTTGTTTTTAAATTAGCTAGCTCAGAATTTTTTTTTTAAAAATTAGAAAAAATCGTCTAATTTCGAAAAATAGTCCAAAAATATTTTTTTAATAAACTAAAATTTAAAATTTGAAATTAACAAAAAATTATTCCGTTGCAAAAAAAAAGTTTAAAAATAATATTTTATACAATTTTTTTTTTAAAGTTTAGTTTTTAAATTAGAGAATTAAATTCTTTTTCAAAATAAAAATTTAATTTAATTAAGAAAAATAGTTCAAAAACAATTTTTAGCAATGAAATTTAAAAAAAAAAAAAAAAAAATTTCAAAAATTACCTTATGCCCAGCGGCTTTCTTCTTCTTCTCACTGCTCTCCACATCCGTCGCGTTCTTCTTTTTCTTCTGACTTTGAGACGAGCGCTGAAATTGGAAATTAAAATAAATTCATTAAATAACAAAAAAAAAATGTCAGCAAATTCAAAAATTCAGACTTTTTTCATTCGATTTTCATTGTTCATTTTTTATTTTTTTTTTTAAATTTGAAATTTAAAAAAAAAAAAAAAGAACTGCAGTTTTTTTTAAAGATTGATTTATTAAATTCTAAAAAATGGCTAAAAATCCAAAAACTCCGGCACAATTCCATTCAATTTAAATTCCCTCTATCAAAATTCCAATTCCTCACCTCTTCCTCCTCCTGCTCCTTGGTGGACGACGAGGATGAGAGCTGTCGGATTCTGGATGCGTTGGTGGCCGTTTTGGAAGCGGTGACGGTGAAAGAGACGGGTTTTCGTGTGGCGGCGGGAGGCTTCGGAGCATCGTCGGCTTTCTGAAGGCGTTCGTGGACCGATCGTCGGGGCTTCTCCTTCTCCTTCTCCACCTCCTTCTTCTCCTCCTTTCGCTCCTTCTCCTTCCTCTCCCGATCCTTTTCCTTCTCCCGCTCTCTGTCCCGTTCTCGATCCTTCTCCCTCTCCTTCTCCCGTTCTCTCTCTCGTTCCCTTCTTCGCTCCCGCTCTCGATCCTCACGTCGTTCTCTTTCGCGGCGATCATCCGAATCACGTCTTCTGACAAGTTCGCGATCCCTCTCACGATCCTTATCATCCCGCTTGATCTTGTGTTTCGGAGCCTGCAATCTCTTTGGATACGGTAACAAGAACAGTTTTGGGTCTCGCAACGATTGCGGGATCAATTTTTATAAAATATTCACAGAATTTTCAGAAAAAACAAAAAACACTTACGTCACTATCCTCCTCGGCTTCCCGCTCTCTCTCCCGCTTCCTCTCCTTCTCCTTCTCCTTCTTCTTCTCCACCTCATCCCCACTTTCCTCCTCCTTCTTCTCCTTCTTCGCCTTCTTCTCCTTCTTATGCTTCTTGTGCTTCTTCCGCTTCTTCTCGTTCTCCTCATCATCCTCTCCACCATCTTCCTCCTTCCGATGTTTCTTCGACTTCTTGCCCTTTTTGTGCTTCTTGCGGCTGATCTTCTCCTCATCCTCATCGGCCGTGTTGATGTTTGAAGATTGGGATTCTTTGGGGTCCTTGGCGAGATCCTCCTCTTCCTGGTCCTCCTTCTTCTCCTCCAGAACCTCTTCCTCCTCCTCCTCCTCCTCCTCTTCTTCCTCCTTCTCCGCATCCGATGCTTCCGCGTCTTCCCCAGTTTCTTCCGCATCCTTTTCCGCTTCCGCCACTTCCGCCTCACTGGATTCTGTCGCCTGCTGCCCAACATCCAGCGACTTCTCTCGCGGCTTCTGCTCCTCATCATCATCCTCTGCCGCCTCGTCCTCGACACCTTCTTCCTCCTCTTCTCCTTCAGATGGCTCTTTCACCTCTTCCTCCTCCTTATCCTCCTTCATCTCCTCATCCCCCTCCTCCTCCTCTTCTTCTTCTTCTCCTTCCTTGAGCTCATCCTCCGTTTTGACTTGAACATTGCCGTATTCCGCAATGATGCCGTCAATCTCATCTTCGTCTTTCGACTCAACATCCTTCGATTTGCTCTCCGGCTCCTCCTCGACGTCTTCTTCGCCCTTCTTCTCCTCTTCCCGTTTTCGATCTCTTCCACTTCTTCTTTCCTCTCCTCTTCTGCTTCTGTGATGCGACGATGACGACGTCTTCACATCCTTACTGCTCCTGGCGCTTCTGGAGTCTCTGTCTCTGTCCCGATCCCTCTCTCGATCTCTGTCCCTAGTGTCCCGAACGTCCCGGGCATCTCGAGAATCCCGATGATCCCTGTCCCGATCTCTATCTCGCCGATACGACTCCTCGGCTCTCCGCGGACGCTCTCGTTCCTTCTCGACACTTCGCCTCTTCTTCTCCTTCTCCTTCTCCCGACGCTTCCGACGAAGACGTGCCTCGTCTCCAGAAGACGACGACGATGACGATGAGGAAGACGTCGACGATTCTCTGTAATGTTTTCCAAAATTTGGCGGTGAGAATGTCATCTGATTCTGGCGGGGAACTTACCGTCTCCGACGGCTTCTGGACGTGTCGCGACGATCCTTTCGACGGGTGCGATCCCGATCCTTCTCCCGATGCTCTCTGCGCTTGTCATTTCGGTCCTTGTTGCGCAGGAAATTGTTCCATTCGTCGATGCTGGAAGTGGTGGATGCTCGTGGAGCTGTCGACGCGGCTGGTGGGAATCCGGCGGAGAAAAGTGGCATTCTGAATGGAAAACAAGGTTAATTTCGAGGAGATTCCCCCAAAAAACTCACGCAAACATCGCCGATGGCTGCTGAAGGCCTGGAACGCCTGGTGGCGGTTGAGCATACTGTACGACGGGCAGTCCGACTCCTGGGATTCCGGGCGGGAGCTCTTGACGCATATGAGGTGGTGGGAGGGAGACGTCTTGGAGCATCGGAAGGGTAACAGAGGTGGGTGGCGGTTGGAGGGAAATACCGGGGATCGTCGGCTGGAGTTGTGGCAGCTGGAATTTGAAAAATTGACAATTTTCAGGGGATCCGAACATATGTCGGTTCGAATTCTTGAAAATCGGCGAAAATTATTTTACACGATGAGAATAAGCCTAATTCTAGCCTGAAAAATTGGCTACACGCTTCAATTTGTACTGAAAATGTTTCCTACACGCTTGATTCAAGAAGTGAGCCAAACTGTGGATCCGAACCATTTTTGACAGAAAAATACAATTTTCTCGCCTTTTTTTTGGCTCATGATACCGATTTTTCAGGATTTTTCAAAAATCAGCGGCGAACATGAATGGACTTGCCTCAAAAAGATTTGCGTTTTTTCTTTGATTTAAAAAAAATTTAAAAATCACCAACATACCTGTGGCATGCTCATGCTCTGCGGCATCTGCAAAACGGACGTCGGCGCCGGCACTGAAACCATCGGGACTCCGGGCTGCAGAACGCTCGTCGATTGGACCTGCGGAATCGCCGAAACTGGAACCACGGGGGCACCGGGAATCAGAGCGCTTCCAGGAGACACTGAGATCGGTGCGGAGGCGGCTGTCGGGGCTGCTTTGAGTCCAATTCGAATTCTGATTTGTTCCGGTTCGGCTGGGGCATGTGGAACCGTGTTGGGAGTCGAGGATCCGGGGTTTCCAGCGTTTTGCCAGGCTGCTGCAGCGTCGCGAAGAGTTCTATTCGGGATAAGGGACTCGATGGAGATCTGAAGGAGGTTTTTGTTGAAAATATGATTTTAAATTTTTCAATTCAATTTTCCGGTTTTTAGTGGACCCAGAGAATTTTTTAAAAAATTAAAAAATCCAAAAAAACCGGGAAAATAGCGAAAATTCATTTTTGGCATGAAAATAAATTAATTTTGAAAAATAAATTTTTTAAAATTCCCCGACGTTTCGCAACTTGGATTTTTTGCTTCAATCTCTATATTTGCCAAAAAAATATTTTTCTTGACGTTTGGAGTTGCGAAACGTCGGGGTGCCATCTCGTGGTAAATTTAAAAAAAAATTAAAATAGAAAATAATTCAAAAACGGGTAGAATAAAGAGCAAAAAGCCATATTTTGGAAATTTTTCACATGGAAATAAATAAAATAATTTTTAAAAATCCTCCTCACCTGAGCATTAGCACATCCGACTCCCGGACATTTGCGGTTGTCCGATTCCATGATTTTGTGCTCAATGCACTCTGCACAGTACGAATTGCCGCAGCACGATGTGACGACGGCTTCTTTGAAGAGCGAATGGCACAGGGGGCAGAGCAGTTCGGCGGGAACACGACGATCCTGAGGGGCTGGCGATCCGGAACCGTCTTCCGTGGCGTTCTGGAGCAAGAAATAGAATTTTTTTCGTATTTTTTCATAATTGTCATCACTTCGACGAACAGTATTTGTTCCCGAAATGGTAGGAGTTGAGATTCAAAGGCGGCGCTAGGATCCCGCCACGAAATCGGAACAGTACAATTCAAAAAAAAAATGCAAATTGTCGTCCGTTTCTGATGAGTTTTAGCCGATTTTCCGATTTGACGCAAAAATTTGAAAGAAAACCGGCGACAAGCAATAAAAACCATGAAAACTAGATGAAAAAATCGTGGCGGGACCCACGGATGCCGCATTTGAATTTTAAGCCTTTGGAATATTATATTCTGCGTTCCCGAGATGGTAAAAGTTGAGATTCATGAGTACCGCGACGAAATCGGACAACTAGCCAATCTTTCGGTAAAATTGGAAAAAAAAACGTCAAAAATCAAAAAATCCCATGAAAATAGGAGGAAATTTGTCTTTTTCCAAACAAAAATTTGAAAAACACTCGAAATACCGTAGTTTTCCGGAGAAAATAGTTTTTGAAACTCGGCGATGGGTCCTGCCACGAAATCGGAAAACTACGCCCATTTGTGATGGGTTTTAGTCGATTTTTCGTTAAAAAGAGCATGAAAATAGGCCAAAATTAGTGTTTTTCGAAAAAAAAAAATTGGAAAAACACTCTAAAACCCGTAGTTTTCCGGAGAAAATCATTTTTCAAACCAGGCAATGGGTCCCACCACGAAATCGGAGAAAAACGCCGATTTCTGATGGGTTCTAGCCGATTTTTCATTAAAATTAAAAAAAAAAAAAAAAAGGGAAACCAAAAAAATCATAAAAATGGGATGAAATTTATGTTTTTCGGCGAAAAAAAATTAGTTTTTTCCTAAATTTTTTTAAATTTTTTGTTCAAATCTCCAATTCTCGCCCATTTTTCCACAAAACGCTCACCTTCCTAGCCAACTGTTCCTGTCGTGCTTTCCAGTGCATAATGGGCACGACGTACTTTCCACTCGGATGCAACATGGCAGCCGGATCGTCGGCAGTGGTCTCCATCAGCTCTTGAGATGGTATTCCAGTCGTTCGTTTCGTGTTGAGCTGAAAATTTCGGTTGGGGGGAAAGAAACGAAATAAACGAAAAAAACGAGGAAATGAGATGGTCGGGTGCTCCGAATCGGCTCCACCGCCACCGACAACACCCAGCGGCTCGGCTGTCTCGAATCGATATTTTAACTGAAAATTGAGTGAGAAATCCTGAATTTTTGTTTTTTTCAATTCAAGTTTAAGCTGAAACTTTTCTAGACTTACAATTACAAGGGCAGGTCATTTTAGAGGAAATTTCTGATATTTTTCCAATTTTTTAGGTTAAAGAACTCTCCGATACGAGTTGATTGGCAAAATTCCAAAATTTCGCCAATCGATTCGTATCGGGGAGCTCTTGACCCACGGAAATTTGAAAAAATATCAGAAATATCCTCGAAAATTGCCTTCCTTGTTAGAAATATTGATAGAAAGAGATAGAGAGAGAGAGAGAGAATTTGAAAAACGACTTGATTTTATCTGTGATAAGCACACACAAAATGGAGGGGCGATACAAACGAGTTGTGGAGAGTGGCGATGGGCGGCGGCAGCGGTGGCGGTGGCGGCTGAGGCGGCGCCAAAGACGATTTTTATTACCATCGGACAGTTTTTGAACCAGTGGCCCGGTTGGTAGCATCGATTGCATGTGTATGTTGGCGGCGGCGGTCCCGTCATGGCTCCTTGTGGTCGGCGGCGGAAACTGAAAAGAGAAAAGAAATTGGATTTATTTAATTTTTTGAAAATGATTTTCGGCGATTTTTTTTGAAAATTGTGATGATTCTCTCAATTTTCTCGAATTTTCCGCTGAATTTTCAATTTTTGAGCGGATTTTCCAACATTAAATCCGGCAAAAATCAAGGAATTCATTCTATTTCAACAAATTTGTCTCTAAAAAAACGGAAAAAAAATCTAAAAATTCAAAGTCGAAAAGTGATTTTTAAAAAAAAAAGACGATATTCTCAATTTTATCCAATTTTCCAAATAATTTAAATTTTTGACTGGATTTTCGGGGAAAAAAACCAAAAAATCAAGGAATCCAATCTTTGTTTTTTAATTTGACTCTAAAAAATCAGAAAATTCAAAAATTGAAGGTGAATAGCCATTTTTTCAAAAATATGATAATCTTCTCAATTTTCTCCGATTTTTCATCGAGTTTTCAATTTTTGAGCGATTTTCCAAAAATAAACATCAAATTCGGCAAAAATCGAGGAATCCAATCTGTTCTTTAAAATTTGACTCGAAAAAATATGAAGAAAATCTAAAAATTCAAAAATTGAAGGCGAACAGCGATTTTTTTGAAATTATGATGAAATTTTGAATTTTGAGCGGATTTTCCAGGAAAAAAACATGAAAATCGGCGAAAACCAGGACATCTGTCCTATTTTAATAAATTTGACTCGGAAAAAATCGGTGGAAAATCGAAAAATTCAAATTTTAACTGATTTCTTCAATTTTTCCCGGAAAACCCTTTAATTTTTGGAAAAGTTGAGAAAAAAAACGAAATTTTTCAACTAGATTTCTAATTTTCCACTCGAAAATTCAAAAAGCGATAAAAACTCACTTCGAAGAATCAAAAGCTCTGGTCGATTGATCGCGGATGTGATTCAGACGTTCTGCCTCGTCCATATTTTCGAAATCCACCTGAAAATCGATAATTTCATCAATTTTTGATAATTTCGCTTACCGCAGCAATGTGGCCAGCTCCATCAACACTGGAAGAGGCGGCGTCTGGCTGATTGACCATTCCTGAGTTGACTCCAGCTCTGAAAATTGAGGAATTTGAGATTTTTTGCTTTTTCCTATTGAAAATCAATGAAAACTCACTGGACTTTCTGCACTTTTGCCGCGTCCTTTCTGGGCGATCTCTGCACGATGATTGACGAGTTTCGCGGGATGAGCTCATCGTCGGTGTACGTTTTTTTGGTGTGAGCATTCTGAAAATTCAAAAAATTCTATTAGAATTCCAGAATTCAAAAAAAATTGATAAAAACCAGTTTTTTCTGAATTCTCTTTTAAAAAACAACAAAAAAATCTTCCTAACCTGTAATTGCAAATCGAAAAGCTCCAATTTGAGATTCTCCTTGGCGCAAATCTCCCGGACGAGCTGCTCGCCGCGAATGTGCAGTCCGTCGAATTGGAGCGTCTTGTAATCGAGTTCGGCTCGAAATTTGTAGTGTATTGACGACATTTAACGACCCGAGTTCGGCTGAAAATAGAGAGAGGGATTGGATGGACGAGTTTAGAGAGACGGAGAAGAGATAGAAGAAAGGAAAAGGGAAAAATACGAATTTTGGACGGAAGAAAAGATACAACTTTCAAAAATTAAATTTGGAAATGACAAGTAAAGGAAAAATTCAATAAACTACTCAAAAATTCTAATTTTCGCCAAAAAAACCCCCAAAAAATGGGAAAAATATTTTTAAAAAATCAAAACTTAATTTCACCTAATTTTTCCTGATCCTATGAATATTTTCGCTTCAAATATAAAAATATTACCTTAAAAATCAATAACTACAACAAAAATCGCAAAATCTGCTAGCAAATTGGGAGAAAATTCAGAAAAATAGCGGAGAAACCAGATTTTTCAAATTTTATTGATTTTTAGCTAAGTTTTCATGAATTGAGGGCAGTTTCCATTGGAAAATGCAACAGTCTACCAGAAAAGTCATAAAACCCCAAAAAACCGTGAAAAAAAATTCAAAAACTAACGCAAAACCGATTTTTTCAAATTGCATCAACTCCAGCCCAACTTTTCTGGGATTTCGGTTATATTCCGCTATAAATTTGAATTCCCACCTAATAAATCGATAAATTCACAAGAAAACGCAAAAAAACCGGTGCGATTCGGGAAAAAATTCGAAAAAATGATTATTTCAAATTTTACCGATTTCCAGCTAATTTTTGGTGATTTTCATGATTGAAGGATAATTTTCACTGGAAAAGTCAAAATTCCACCTGAAAAATCATAAAAACCGCAAGAAAACCAGGGGAAAATTCAAAAATCAGGTGAAAATCCGATTTTTTCAAATTTCATCAATTCCGGCGCATTTTTTCAGGGATTCCGGATAAATTCAGCTGTAAATTTAAATTCCCACCTAATAAATCAATAAATTCACAAGAAAACGCAAAAAAACCGGTGCAATTTGGAGAAAAACAAACAAAAACGGTGGCCACATTTCGAAACGAATGCCACTCGAATCGGGTACGCAAACACCGCACGCGCAACACCGTCACGCACAAATGCACACTCAGTGCATTTTCTGCTGTTTTCGTGCATTTCTGGCGATTTTCGGGTCAAATTTCCATAGAAAAGGACGGAGGGGCGACTAAAAAGGCAAAACAAAGCGAAATGAAAAGTGTGGATGCGGGGAATCGGTCGTTGCTATGCAGAGAATGATCTGGGGAGGGAGAGACGGCGAGAAGGGCGGGTGTCACATGGGAAAATACGAATGTGCAGGAGGAGGAGGGGAACAAAACAATGTGTAGATGGAAAACGAAATGAACAAACAAGTAGAGGTGAAGATTAATTGGATGGTATGAGAGTGAGAATGAATGGGAAAGGGGGAATGTGAAGGAAACGGGGTTTTGGGTCTCGAAGCGAAAAATGGAATTTTGAGAATTCTTTAATTTTTTATGGCTGCAAATAATCAGGAATACGAGAAAAAATTCAAGGATCTGCAAAGAAAAAAGATCTGAAAAAATAGAAAAAAGAAAAAAAATATATTGGGTCCCGCCACGAAATTTAATTTTTTTTTTTCTAACTTGATTTTTTTGATTTTTTGTTTGAATTTTAAATAAAAATCTGTGATTTGACAAAAAATATTTCTTTAAAAATAAGACATTGTGAAAAAAACAATGGAATTTTTTTTGGGTCTCGCAGCGAAAACTCGATTTGTATTTTTTTTGTATTTTTGTTTTTATTTATTAAAAAAAATGTTTTTCAGATAATCAACCGTTAATTAGCAAAACAAATTTGAAAAATAAAAAAAAAATTGCAAAAAAAAAGATTTACAAAATTTTGGGTCCCACCACGGAAATTCGAAAATTTAAATTTTTTTAAATTTTTAAATTTTTTTAAAATCATATGTTAATTGACAAAAAATTTGAAAAAAAATCCCAAAATTTTCAAAAAAAATTAACAAAATTTTGGGCCCTGTCACGAAAATTCGAAAATTCCAGTTTTTTTTAGATATATTTTTTTCAAATTTTAAGAAAAAACTCTGTTACTTGACACAAAAAATTCGAACCTTAAAATTAGAATTTTTTTGATTTTTCAGGTAAGAATTTTCAGGCATTTGACTGGAAAAAATTTAAAAAAATGTAAAAAATCGGGGTCCCACCACAAAAATTTAAATATTTAATTTTTTCTTTGAATTTTTTCCGAATTTTTAGATAGACATGAATTAATTAATTTTTTAAAAAAACTGGAAAAATCAAAAAAACAAAGCGAAAAAAACTCTGGAAATTTTTAATTTTTTCCAAATTTTTCAAATTTCAGATAAATCATTTAAAACACTGAGTATCGTTTTCAGATTCCAAAAAATCCAAAAATTCTATCAATTCAGTCCCTCAAACACCTCTGGCTCCGCTCCGCCCCTTCCCCATTCAATGATTCATTTTATGACCCCCCCCCGCCATTTTATCGTTTTATCACCCCATTCCCTGCGGTTTTTTGCTGGTCCTCTCGGGTAGAGCCGACGGCGGACACTATAAATACCCGACGGAAATCGAAGAATGGTCATTCGAGGATGCATCATCGTCTACTGGTAGGTCTCCCAGAGCAAGCAGCACTTCTCACTTCATTGGCAATGCAATTTTCAGATCGTGTCCTTTGTCCTGGTGGGGTGTCTCACAGGGGAGACATCCTCTCAACCCGATCCTCCTGATCCAGGATTCCTTCCAAGTCCATTCAACAGCCAGCCGGATCCCCCAGACCCGGAATTCACCAGAAGATCCTACAATTCTCAGCCAGACCCCCCAGACCCGGAATTCCTCCCGAGACGCTTCAACTCTCAACCGGACCCTCCTGATCCAGGATTTGCTCTAGTATCTGACACGGAACCGGCTCGTCACTGTCATGATTCCTCCCAATGTAAAGCTGACGAGAGATGCTACAAGCCAAACACCCCGATTGGAGTTTGTGTGCCGAGGAAGAAGAGAATGGGAAGACCCAGACGCTTCCAACCTGAACCTGTTCCAAGCCCAGGATTCTTCTCGAGACGCTTCAACAGTCAACCGGACCCTCCTGATCCAGGATTCCTCGCTCCACCATCTGATACGAATCCGCCTCGTTTTTGCAAGGACTCTAGTCAATGCAAGGCCAACGAGGAATGTGTCACGTCTGACACTCCAGTCGGAATTTGTGTTGTAAGATCGAGACGGTTCAACTCTCAACCGGACCCACCAGATCCAGAATTCTTCCCGAGACGCTTCAACCTTCAGCCTGTCCCAGTCCCAACTACCGGACTGCATCCAAGACGCTACAACTCTCAACCGGATCCTCCAGACCCGGAATTTGTAGGAAACACCTTCTTCATCCACTTCACCGATCAGCCATGCCTGGTTGATAGCCAATGTCCAGCTCATCAAGTCTGCTCGAAGCCGTTCCCGAACCAATCCGGAAAGTGCGTCCCACAAGGTCTTCCACCTGGCAACAAGAGATTCAACAGTCAGCCTGATCCACCAGATCCAGGATTTGCTCTAGTATCTGACACGGAGCCGGCTCGCCACTGCCATGATTCTACCCAATGCAAGGCTGATGAGAGATGCTACAAACCGAATACCCCGATTGGAGTTTGTGTTCCCAAATCGAGAAAGTTCAATTCTCAACCGGATCCCCCTGATCCAGGATTTGCCAGAAGATCCTACAATTCCCAGCCGGATCCTCCAGATCCAGGATTTGCTTTTGCGGCCTTCCCTCGGAGAAGATGGTTTTACTAACAATGACGACTGTTGTCTTTTCCCCTTTCAATAAACCTCTTTGAGCATACATACATAGTTGATTCCTTTCCTCCTCGCAATCAGCACATGGTACATAGTAAACTGTAGGTTTTGGTGTCCGGGGGTTCCCCCAGCGATTAAATATGGTTTTATCACCGCATTCCCATCTCCATTTAAGCACAAGGAGGAGGAGGAGAGCAGTGATTCTTCCAAAGCAAACACCCCATCCATCATTCAGTGATGCTTCGCTTCCTGGTAAGTCCCATCTTTATAGTCCTTCGTGGTTATCAACTTATCAGTGTCCCTTTCAGATCCTCTCCCTCCTCCTCGCGCCCTACGTGAATCTGCTGCGCGGTGGGTGCCAGAAGGATTCGGATTGCTTGCCAACTGAGGAATGCGTTCGGTTATATGACAATTGTCTAGGATGCAAGAGGAGACATGTTGCAGAGTTTGGACTGGCCTCAGGGAGTCGTGACATTAAAGAGTTGGAAGATCATCAAAACCACGCACGTTTACAGGAGGAACTGATAAATCTCAATGACGCTCACCTTCCGTCTTAATATAAACGCTTGAGCATTAACATAGCCTTCAAGTCTTGGCTCCGTGACATTTCGCAACCGAGTTTCACGTTTTTCACGAAAAGAGTTGAAGTCTTTGATATCTAATCGCTTCGAGACCTCACATCAGACCTCACAATTCAGACTCTGACGTCTACATATGTATTTTGGATTCTACCCCGCAGATGATCATGATTCTATTGATCCCACCAAACTCTGCTCCTGATCTCTGATCATTCCATCTTCCCTTCCCTTCCCATCCCCGCACATGGAAACTTTTCAGTTTTACGACCGCTTTCCCAGTCCCACCGCAATGCCCTCCCTAATTCGATTAGCTCCAACCGTCGCACCTTCCACTTTCCGTCGGCCAGAACAATCATTCGACAATGATTCGCCTCATGGTAAGCACACCTTTCCTCTTCAGCTCTTCTTTTATGGTAGTGGCCATTTTCAGATCGTGGCTCTATCTCTCGTCCTGGTGGTGGGATGTCTGGCCCATGGTTCTCAACCGGATCCTCCAGATCCAGGATCAGGATTTGCTCTAGTATTTGACACGGAACCGGCTCGTCACTGTCATGATTCTACCCAATGCAAGGCCGATGAAAGGTGCTACAAGCCAAACACCCCGATTGGAGTTTGTGTTCCCAAATCGAGAAAGTTCAACTCTCAACCGGACCCTCCTGATCCGGGATTCACTGGCTGCACCACCAACTTGCAATGCTTCGCCCACCAATTCTGCAGTTTCTCCCTCCACATTTGCCTGGACAAGAGCACCAGTGACCAGTTCCTCGACGCCAAATGTCTGAGTGATAGTCAATGTCCCCCTCACCAAATGTGCTGGCTACCAGTCCCAAATCGATCTGGACTTTGCGTCAATCGAGATTCTGTTCGAAAATTTGTTGCTAACGATGATGAGAAACCTTGCCACTTGGAAAGCGACTGTCCTGCCAACTACCATTGCGTTGCCTCCACCGGAAAGTGCAAGGAGGAGTATGTCAGCGGAATCTGTTTCATGGATCAAGAGTGTCAGGCTCCCGAAGTGTGTCTGCCAAAGTTTCAGGGACTCAGTGGGGGAACGTGTGGAGTTAAAGATGAGGGGAGACTGGCTGACGGTTGTTTCGTGGATAGTCAATGTCCAGACGGTCAAATGTGCTTGAAGCCAATTCCCAAGCAGTCTGGAAAGTGTGTCGCGAAACCTGTTCGATTCCTGGTATCTCAGGACCTCCAAAAGTGCGTCCTCGACTCTGAATGCCCCGGGGATCAAATCTGCGTGCCAACCGATCTTCTTCCACTGTCTCCTGGCGTGTGCGCCCCGAAGAATCACGGAGGCCTCTGCACCTCGGATGCTGACTGCAAGGCGCCTCAGACTTGCTCCCGAGCGGATGATAAATGGGGCTTGTGTCTGGACAAGTCATCTTCATCTCTATCTCCACCCAGCAGCCTTCTCACTCCTATATTCTGCAACTGGAGGAAAAAGTGTCCATGGAATTACAATTGTTGGCAAAGGACGTGCCTACGAAAGTCTATCGATCCAACTGAATCCAGGAAGCTGATTGGGGATGGTTGCTTCGTGGATAGTGAATGTCCAGCCGGTCAAATGTGCTGGAAGCCAATCCCGAATCAGTCTGGGAAGTGCGTCCCAAAGCCTCCGTTCATTTCTCGCCACCTAGCCGCCCCCAACCCTCCCCAACGTCGCCACTGTACCCGGAACAGTCACTGTCCGCCAAAGTTCTACTGCAGCAAGGCCAACGGTCTCGGCGTCTGCAAACGCATTCTGGTCCGTCCGCTGCCTCCTCCTCCGACTCGCCGTCCTCGACTCATGATTGCTGCTCCGCCCGGGGACTGTCCGCTTGTCCAGTGCCCGAGGGGATTCGAGTGCCGGAATGGAATGTGCCGGCAGATGTATCCGAGTTTTGCTGACAATGAGTAAGGGATAATTGTCATGGATTTGGTTATTTTTGATAAAAATTCAAGCATTTATCATCTATTCTATTTTTTTTAAATAATCGGTGTCTCTATATCTCTGCGTCTCCACACGCGCTCACACTCTCTCTGAAAGTCAAAGTTCGAAAAATGATCAGTTTATGGTTCCGTAAATCGACACAAAGTGTCTCTGAGCTTCAGGAGCATATGAGGACTAGGTCCGAGACATGGTACAGACGACTTTTGCGAACTCGTAAGTTAGACATATCCAAGACACGCCCAAGGCATATCTCAGCAGAATTTCACTAAGTTAGGCTTAGCCAAGGTCCATCCATGACCGAACGAAGCTTTGAATCTCCCCGTAAATCTACACAGTCCAGTAAAAAGAAAAAGGATAAACAACTGTAAACCAGTGCCAATCCAATTCCCAACTGACCGTAAGCAAGTCAAAATTTGAAAAATGATTAGTATATGGTACCGGGCAGGTCAAGGCATGTCCAAGACATGGTACAGACGAGTTTTGCCAATTTGTAAGTACGAGCAGCGGATCCTTAGGAATCCTTAGGCATCCTTAGCTCCTAGAATCCTTAGGCATATCCAAGGCACGTACAAGGCATAACTTAGCAGAGTTTTGACAAGAACTAGGTCAGGCATGTCTGAGACATGGTACGGGCGAGTTTTGCTATTTTGTAAGTTAGCATTAGCCCAGGCTCGCTCAAGCAGCGGATCCTTAGGAATCCTTAGGCATCCTTAGATCCTGGGATCCTTAGGCCCATCCATGACCGAACGAAGCACCGAAACTCCCCGTAAATCCACACTAACCGCAGTCATCCGCTGTCCCAGATGATCTTGCTCACACATTCATTCCCCCTGCTCATTGGAACCATCTGTTATCAATTCCAATTCCCCCTCAGCCAATAAGCTCTAGGGCTCTGGAGCTCCACGGCTCTCTGGAGCTCTCGGGGGCAGTGCAAAACACAAAAAAACCAATAAATAATGTGGTGAGTTAGATAGGGATAGACACTCGAGAGCTGGGAATCGAGGAGGAGAAGGAGAAGGAGGATGTTTTCTTTTTTCCCCGCCAAAGTGACAAATGAATTGTCGAGGTCTTCAAGAGAGAGAGAGAACTCTTCCAGCCGACAGAACATCTGTTTCCAATTTTTTTTCGCTTTTCGCTCTGATTTTTTCATTTTTTTTTTTGAAAAAAGACGAGCTGTGATTGTCAGTTCCCTCTTTACCACAACGAAGAACACAATTTGCTCCTTCCCCTCTGCTCCTCAAATCGAAGAACCTGAGCAAACAGTCGGTTGGTTTTCTATTGATCCTGCCTTTCTCCTTATCCCATCCATCCATCAAAACCGCACAAAATTGAGAAAAAAAGACAAGTGGCGAGTTTTTAGTTTCGTTTCGTCACAAAATGTGTTCGTGTTCGTGTTCTGTCTTTTGCGGCACCCCGACGAGCCATTTCTCAATTTTTTCTCTTTTCAATTTTCAATTTTCACTTTTCATTTCATCCCTCTAAGCTTCGAGTTAGTTGCGAAACGTTACATGCCACACGCCATTTCGAAACTGTAACGTTTCGCAACCTGTCCCTTCTCACTTTTCAACTGACAGCATTCCATCCGTTCTCAGTACCATGTTATTAGCAGTCTCAGGCGAAAACGTTAAATGGCCTAGAAATGGGGGCGTCGGATCCTAGGCCACGGCCCCGCCGGGTCTCGCCACGACGCAAGCGACGACGAGCTTTTCCTCGAGGATTTCGAAATAATTTTCGCATTTTCGCAATAAATATCAGGATTTGTTCGTTTTTTCTGCTGTTTTTCCTTGAATATTGAACAATTTTAGTGTGAATTTACAAAAAATAAGTATTTTGCGCGATTTTTTCAGAGAAATTAGTGGGAAAAACTCTATTTTTGGGATATGACACTGAATTTTTTAAAAAAAAAATCGTTCAATATTCAAGGAAAAACAGCAGAAAAATCGAAAAAATCCTGATATTTATTGCGAAAATGCGAAAATTATTTCGAAATCCTCGAGGAAAAGCTGGTCGTCGCTTGCGTCGTGGCGAGACCCGGCGGGGCCGTGGCCTAGGATCCGACGCCCTCATTTCTAGGCCACTTAACGTTTTCGCCTGAGACTGCTAATACCATAACCCAAAAACCCAATCATTTCCTTCCAGAACCATGTCTTGATGGTATGGGTGTGTGTCGGCGAATTGTCAAAGAGTTCACGCCGAGTGAGCTGACGATTTCGGTGACTATTTGGAGTGGTGAGTAGGCTCTGTGGGTTACTGTACCTCCCAACTTCCAGTGCCCCGCCAACCGCCAAAATTCGAACAATGGGAGATCAAAAATCGCGGTTGCCCGCCACGAATCATTCCGTGCACCTCCAGAAGTACGTCCCACCTCACTTTAGATCTCAAACTCAGAATCCAAACTTCAGACACCTTCACGTCTGATTCCAAGCCACGTCGTCGAGTTGCTCGGAAGAAGAAGGAGAAGTCGCCATCTTCCGATCATCCCGATCATTCCGAGAAGCCACTCTTGCATTCCGATTCGGCTACGTTGATCGGCGATGACGTGGCTCAGGATGACGGGGTTACTGTAACCAGAGAGCGCCACGTGTCAGTGACATCGATGGATAGTGTGGCGGGGTTGGGAATGACGGTGTCGGATGGCGATGGGGATGACGTGGCGAAGAGGAAGACAGATCATCCAGGCGGTGACGGTCAAGAAGCTTTCACAGTGCAGACTTCTACAACTTCTGAATCAGATGACGTCAAGAATTCAAACTCAGAATCTATTCAAATCGCCCAGAATCCTAAATCAGATGACGTCGACACTTCAGAAGCTGAAGCCCAAATTCCAAAGATAGAAGACGTCAGGAGCTCGCAAAAGTTACTCAAAAAATCCTCCTTTGATCTACTTTCGAATGGTGACGTCACCATGGAAATGGCGGCGTCAGGGCCTAGAAAACCGGTTTTGAGGCAGAGGAAGAAGGTGAAAAGTGAGTTTAGTAAGTTTACGACGTTTCGCAACTTGACCCTTGACCAGATCAGCCAGCGGTTGCCTAAACCTTGCCTACCGCTGACTAACAACGAAAAAATTGAAGTAAAGTTGCGAAACGTCGCGGTTGCCGCTGTCGTCTAGTTTTTGATGAAAATCACTTCACAATCAATTTAAGCGCGTTTTCAACTTCTCACTTTTTCAACAGGTTGCGAAACGTCGTCGCCCTATCAATTCCCACTTTCAGGTCCATCCCCACGATACCGCGAGTTCACAGAGACATCGATCAACATGTACATCGAGATGAACAAGCAGAACATTGGCGAGTTCGTCTGGGATCAGCAGTGCACTCGAATCGACGCGTTGGTCGCTCCGATTGTGGAGTTGGATCGGACGACGACGCCCGAGATACCGCAGGAGATTCATGTTTTTGATTGAGATAACATAAAGTGATTGACAATGAGACTCTCGACAAACCACGACGTTTCGCAACTCTTCGTTTCTCGCTGCCAGTGTAGTTCAGTTAAAAATGCGTCGAAATTCCAGTAATTTTGCTCAAAAACTACTCGGTGAAAAACGAGCGTAACCGCGACGTTTCGCAACTCCAACTTTTAAAGAGGATATGGTTCAATATTTTTTTTTTCAAATGGTGACAGTTGGGGCTACGCCACACAGCTTGGCGGCAACGTGTGACTACAAACTCAACTGTCAGCTGAATTCCGAAATCTGGACGTCTCCGAATTCAACTTCTAGCTCCTTCAACTTTGGCTTCAACTGAACCGGAAAATCAGTGTTAGGACTAAGTAAGGCTTAGCCAAGGACTAGGTCAGCTATTACTGTTCTCTGACGAAGCGCCCCAAATAGAAGATCAGGTCTCGCCACGCACCAAAATCGGCGCGGTTTCAGCTGAAATTTTCTTTTCCGATTATGTAATTTTCGCCGAAATTTTTAGATAAAACTGTTTTTACCATTTTTCATGTTTTTTTTTTGAAAAAAATCGATAAATCAGCGAAAAAGAAGAAAAAAAAACGGTTTTTTCTCGGAATTTCCGCGAAAATTAATCGGAAAACACGCTAATTTTGGTGCGTGGCGAGACCAACGGCAGATGGAAGAGTTTTTCGCTTGCAGCAGCTATTCCATTAGGGAGGAACTTGATTTTTGAACTAAAATTGATTATCAAATCAAAGTTGTCAACCAAACTCGCATCGATGACGTGTCGCCTTTCCGTTCTTTTCCCCGTCAAAAAATTCCAAAAAATTCGCTAAAAATTCTCCGAAAAAAAGAGAAAAAAGAGTTCCGGATCATTTGACCGGCACGAGTCAAATGGGCGGCATGGTATCACTGGGAGAATTTAGGAAAAAAACAGAGCAGAGGATTATGCAAATTTGTAGAGGTTTAACCAAACCAAACAAGGTGGGGTTCAGTTCTTCAACCAACATCATCCAAAACGGCGCCATTGACGCACATTTCGACGCGAAGAGAAGAATTGGAAATTTCGCGGGCGATTCTAGACGTATAAAACGAAACGTTTTACCAGATAGTCTCCCCTTTTTTTCCCATTTTGCAAGTTCCTTTCTCTTCCTCTTCCTCCTCTATCCTCTTACGGCTCTTCTACTTTAAAATGGCCGAAAGCATTCTCGATTTCGCTTTGGTCGCTATTATACTTGGCGCTCTCGGTCTGGCGACACTCATTTTGCTGTTTATGGTGAGTTTTTCATGAAAAATCCATTAAAAATCGATTGAAAATCAGCGGGAATTTGAATTTGAAAATTTGACATTTGCCAAACGCTGCTCGAGTACTGTAGCTGGCTTTACCATAAAAATCTCGGGTCTACAACCCTAGAAAACTACTAAACCGGTTTTGAGGCAGCGGAAAACAATTTCATTTCAAAACTAACAAAAACGAGTTAAATAAGCACCGCGACGTTTCGCAACTCTATTAGATGAGCAGCGACTAGGTTAGGATCGCAACTTGTTTAAAATCTTGATGACGTGCCGTCGGACAATCGGGTTACTGTAGCCAGAGAGCGCCGCGTGTCAGTGACATCGATGGATAGTGTGGCGGGGTTGGGAATGACGGTGTCGGATGGCGATGGGGATGACGTGGCGAAGAGGAAGACAGATCATCCAGGCGGTGACGGTCAAGAAGCTTTCAAAGTGCAGCCTTCTACAACTTCTGAACCAGATGACGTCAAAAATTCAAACTCAGAGTCCATCCAAATTGCCCAGAATATCATGTCAGATGACGTCGACATTTTAGAAGCCAAAATTTCTAAGATAGAAGACGTCAGGAGCTATGAAATCTGCCGGATTCTATCCAAAAAACTACTGGACAAATCCCTGTTGTCACCATGAAAATCGCGGCATCAGGGTCTAGAAAACCGCGGAAACGAAATCAAAAATGTCGGAAAATGAGTGTACTAGCTACCACGACGTTTCGCAACTCTATAAGATAAGTAGCGACTGGCTTACAGTTAGGATCGCAACTTGTCTAGGTCCCCCCTCTAAGTCAGCCGTTGCCTAAACCTTGGCTACCGTTAAACTTTGGACGTTAAAGTTAAAGTTGAAGTTGAAGTTGAAGTTGCGAAACGTCGCGGCTGCCACACCGTCCATACCGTACTTTTCTGATTCTTTTCGACTAGTTTTTGATGAAAATCACTTCAATTTTAGCGCGTTTTCAACTAGCAAAAAAAAACAAGCAAAAAAACAGATGCAATTGTAAAAAAAATCAAAGACTTACTGAAAGTTGGCTTGTGAGTTGTGAGTTGACCAGTTTGTCCTCAATCACTTTGGAGTTTTATTTTCGGCAAGCAGAATTCTAAAAACAAACATTATAGCTTTTTTTGAGAAAATGTTATTTATTCTGCCAAAGAAACGAAATAAATACGAAAAAATAAAGAAAAAATGGTCATAATTTTTATTTTATTTTTTTTAGCTTCAAAATTTATTTGTATTAAAATTAAACAAAAACTATACAAATTCTGTTGGAATATTGAATAAACAAAATTTCAAAAATCAAAAATTGGTCAAAAATTTGTTTTGCGCGGAATTTTTTTCTTGTAATTTTTATGCGGTTTTCTTTTTTTTTGTAAAATAAATACAGTGTTTGCAAACTAAAAAAAAATTAGAAGTTAAAAAAAATTTAAATTAAATTAAGAAAAAAAAATTTTCAAAAAATTTTTTTTTTCAGTTTTCACATTTTTTGTTCTAAAATTAACTGAAACTTTGATTAATATATCAATTCTGTCTAAACATTTCAAAAAAAAACCAGAAAAAAAGAAAAAAAAAGAAAAAAGAAACGGAAAACCCGGTGAGCGCAGAGCGGTGAGTCAAAAATAGATCAAAAAAATTTTGACGCAAAGATTTTTTTTTGCATTTTTTGTGACTGTTTTTTTTTTATTTTCGAGTAAAATACAAAATTTTAAAAATAAAAAAATCCAAAAAAAAAAAAAAAAAAGGTAAAAATAATTTTTCTTTTTTTTTTTAAATTTTTCAAAAAAAAATTTCAAAAAACAACAACATCTCAAAGCAAATTTCCATTGAAAACACACAAAATGAGGCATACATGGCGCCCCGAACTATCCAATCGCAGCACAGTGCAGTGGAGCGCGCATGCAATGGCGATTTTTCGAATGCGCATTTTTTGCACTGAAAACTTAGAAAAACGCGATTTTTCGCAAATGTCTTTTGATAAAATGTTTCTAAACGACGAATAAAAAATATTAATCATAAAAACGACGATTTTCGTTCACAACTGGCAAAGTTATAATGAATTGAAATTTAGGCTTGAAAAATTTGAAAAATTAGTTATTTCCGTATATTACGAAATTGATGTGGAAATTTCAAAATGTGCTTCGATAGAAATGTGCGCAATGTTCTTCCGATCATTTTGCGACCTCAAACCGTCAATTTTATTGAAAAATGAGAAAGTTACAATGTTTTGAAAAAAAATCGAAAAAAAATAATTTTTCAAAAAAAAAATTTTTTCACAATTTTCATTTTTCTTCAATTTCAAAAAAACTAACGTATTTCTAACGTTTCGCAACTTCCCACTTTGGTTGCGAAACGTCGGGATCTCGAAAAGTTCAATAACCACACCAATTCCATGTTGCAGTACTCGCAACGAATGCGCCGTCCGTTCCAGCGATGTTTCGGCGGTGCGGCAGCCAAAACAGTGGACATTGAGTCGGGAATCGCTCCGAAACGGACGACGATTCGAGTGGTGAAGTCGTTGCCGTCCCAGCTGCCTCAGCCGCCGACGCCCACCAAATTTGCGGCGAATCAACCGAAAAAGGAGCCGGTTCGACGGTAAGTTACTGATAAAAGTGAGAGATAAGTGATAACAGTTTGTTTTAGCGTGTTAACCAATCCTATTCCGGATATAATCGAAGCCGAGTCCCCGTCGCAAAAGTTCATGTTCATCTACCCGAAAAAGCCTAATTATCAGGTAGGCTGCACTATTTTTATCATATCTCTTGAACCTGAAGAGATATCAAAAAGTTGTCAACTGATAAAATGATAAGCTCAATATTAGCTATATTTTATCAGTTGACAACTTTTTAATATCTCTTATCACTAAAGAGACACGCAAGTTTTAATTTAACAAAGAATTTCGTTGGACGCGATGCACCATGTTAAGTGCTTTCTGCCATATCTCAAAAACGGAAAGAGATATCAAAAAGTTGTCAACTGATAAAATACGCAAAATAGCAAGGGCTACAACTTATCAGTTGACAACTTTTTGATATCTCTTATCATTCTTGAGTTATCCCTTCTAAATCTTTCAGGTGTCTATGGAACAAGCGACTTTTCAGTCTGGCTCCACCAAAAGCTCGTATTTGCCGAATCGAAGGAATTCGCGATGAAAGCCACCATTTTTAATTATTTTTAAATCAAAAATCAATAATTTATCTCTTCTTATTTTATCTTATCAGCTAACCATATATCATTTGTTAAATAACCATTTTTGTATATAATTGCATTATTTTTTTATTTTTTTTAAAATCTAAATTGCAAGTGCGCTCCACTGAGAACCAGTGATTCTCATTAGAGCGTACTTTCCCATTCCATTCCCCATTGCCCTACGGACTGTTTGATTGATTAAATGAAAATTATCGATTGATTATCTCGAATACCCCGACTGGGCGCTTCTGCCGCGATACGATTGATCGTCAATGTCGTCTGGAAGTTCGTCTTCTCCGATTTCTTCGTAATCCTTTTCCAAGGCGGCCATGTCCTCACGAGCTTCCGAAAATTCGCCTTCTTCCATTCCTAAATTAAAAAAAATTAAAAAAAAAAAATTTCAAAATTTTCAAAAAAAAAATTTTTGTTTTCAATTTTCAATCAATAATATCTCAAAAACCGTTATTGCTATCAAAAAGTTGCCAACTACAAAAACATAGCTTATCACCTCCTTATCACTTTCTCAATTGACACCATTCCCCCATCTCCTCTCCTTCCCGACTTATTCCCCATTTTCCACCAACCTTCTCCAACGTACCAGTGCACAAAGGCACGTTTCGAGTACATCAGGTCGAATTTGTGGTCCAGACGCGCCCACGCTTCTGCGATCGCCGTGGTATTACTGTAGACATGTAAACTATAAGGGAATGGATTACTGTAGCTTGCCTGATCATGCAAACACTGCGGGTTTGCTTGCCGAGATCGCCGCCGGGGACTACGGTAGGTGGCTGGTAGTTGATGCCGACTTTGAAGCCAGTGGGGCACCTGAAAATGGTACAGTAGCCTTACAGTAATCCTAGAGTAGAGCTATAGTAATCATAGCAATCCATTGTACTCCTACAGTACCCCTACAGTAATCCCTCACCATTCCACAAACTGCACCGTCCGTTTCGTCTTGACCGACGCGATGGCCGAGTTGATGTCCTTCGGCACGACATCTCCTCGATACAGTAGGCAGACTGCCATGTACTTGCCGCGTCGCGGATCACATTTTACCATTTGATAGCCGGGTTCGAAGCACGCATGGGTCATGTCGGCCACCGTGTTCTGCTCGTGGCTGGCTCGTTCCGCGGATACCAACGGGGCGTAGGTGACGAGTGGGAAGTGGATTCGGGGATATGGTACCTGAAGGGCGACGTTTCGACATTTCGCGGTTTCGAAATGTTGCGGTTTCAAAATGCCGCGGTTTCGAACCAATTTTCCAACATAATTCTCACAGTAAAACGGAGAATTATGTTGGAAACCCCGACATTTCGAAACCCCGACATTTCGAAACCCCGACATTTCGAAACCCCGACATTTCGAAACCCCGACATTTCGAAACCCCGACATTTTGAAACCCCGACATTTCGAAACCCCGACATTTCGAAACCCCGACATTTCGAAACCCCGACATTTCGAAACC
>LR562416.1:35213-68978 GCA_900536345.3 Caenorhabditis sp. 39 LS-2015
ACCCCGACATTTCGAAACCCCGACATTTCGAAACCCCGACATTTCGAAACCCCGACATTTCGAAACCCCGACATTTCGAAACCCCGACATTTCGAAACCACGACATTTCGAAACCCCGACATTTCGAAACCCCGACATTTCGAAACCCCGACATTTTGAAACCCCGACATTTTGAAACTACGAAATTTCGAAACCCCGACATTTCGAAACCGCGACACTTCGAAACCACGAGGTTTCGAAACTACGACGTTTCGAAACCGAGGAATTTCAAGACTACGACATTTCGAAACTAAGACATTTCAAAACCCCGACATTTCGAAACTACGACATTTCGAAACTGCGACATTTCGAAACCACGACGTTTCGAAACCACGACGTTTCGAAACCGAGGAATTTGAAGACTACGACATTTTGAAACTACGACATTTCGAAACCCCGACATTTCGCAACCTAACCACTCACCAAATTCGTCTGAAACTCTGTCAAATCCACATTCAGCGCCCCCTCGAAACGAAGAGAAGCGGTAATTGAGCTGATGATCTGGGCGACCAGCCGATTCAAATTCGTGTACGTCGGCCTAAAAATTGTTGTTACAATTCGGTCTCGAAGCGAATCATCTACAGCAGTATTATTTACCTTGCCAGGTCCAAATTCCGTCGGCAAATGTCATAAATCGCCTCATTATCGACCATAAACGTGCAATCCGAGTGTTCCAGTGTCGTATGGGTCATCAGAATCGAGTTGTACGGCTCGACCATCGAAGTGGACACCTGGGGAGCCGGGTAGATGGCAAACTCGAGTTTCGGCTTCTTTCCGTATTCTGTGGAGAGGCGTTCCATGAGAAGAGACAGGAATCCGGATCCGGTGCCGCCGCCGAACGAGTGGAAGATCACGAAACCTTGGAGACCGTTGCAGTTCTCCGCGAGACGTTTGACGCGGTCCATTACCACCTGAAGTACGGTAGAATCAATCAGAATTCACCACCCCGACGTTTCGCAACCTAGGCACTGACAATGAGAATGCGCAAGACCCGAAAAAATGTCGAGATGCCGATTTTTGTGGAATTTTTGAGAGTTAAAGACCCCCGACGTTTCGCAACCATTCTCATTTTGCAGTGAGGAATCGAATACGTTTATTCAAAAAGGTTTATCAGAATTCGCCACTTCGACGTTTCGCAACCCCAAAAAAAAAGTTGCGAAACGTCGTTGTAGCCAAAAAATCATAATTCCAAGAGGGTGAGCATCAAAAACGCATCAGCGAACAGAAGTTGGAGCCCCCGACGTTTCGCAACCTTACACAAGCGGTACTGACAATGAGAACGAACAGAATCGAAGTTTTAGCAAAGTTTTATCAGAATCTGTTGCTCCGACGTTTCGCAACCCCGACATTTCGCAACCTGACACTGAAAATGCGCAGAATCGATCAATTCGAAAAATTTTCTCAGATTCCGACGTTTCGCACCATGACAAATTGGATTTGACTACTACGACGTTTCGCAACCCCATGAAAGGTTGCGAAACGTCGGGGCACAATACAGGATCGATCTATTCGGTATGTTAAGCTTTCCCCTTCAAACCGCACTGGATTTGGCAACCCCGACGTTTCGCAACTTTGTCAACTCACATCGATCATCTCCCGTCCAATGGTATATCTTCCTCTCGCATAGCAATTCGCGGCGTCCTCCTTTCCAGAAAGTAGCTGTTCCGGATGGAACAGACTACGGTAGGTACCGGTACGAACTTCGTCTGAAACCAAATTCAATTCCAATTTTAGATTATCGATTTCTCTAGAAACAGCTCAAATTGGCTGCGTATGCACTCTGTTGGCTGAGTATTCAACGTTGGTGAGAAGCCCAGAAACTAACCAACAACAGTGGGTTCCAAGTCCACAAAAAGACACCGTGGCACGTGTTTTCCGCCGGCCGTCTCCGCGAAGAACGTGTTGATCGTCTCGGTTTCCTCGTCGTACGTGTCATCGTCGACATGGTACCCGTCTGGTTGGATACCATGTTCCAGGCAGAACAGTTCCCAGCACGCGTTGCCAATTTGAACGCCCGCTTGGCCGACGTGGATCGAGATTACTTCGCGCTGGAAAATATCAAGTATTCTGGGGGATTTTTAGAGTTTAAAGACCCCCGACGTTTCGCAACCAATAAATTTATTGTCAAAATGTTATAAAAGTCTTCAAATCTCTCTCACAAAATCAATGGAAAAATATTGTTCGACACGTTTTGAGTTGCGAAACGTCGGGGTGTCGTTTTTGATGAATTTTTAGAGTTAGAACCCAACGACGTTTCGCAACCTGACTTAGAAAGCACTGAAAATAAGTAGGAACGATCTACCGACGTTTCGAAACTTGAAAAAATCGGATTTAACAACCCCGACGTTTCGCAACCCCATTAAGCGGTTGCAAAACGTCGGGGTAGCCAAAAATCATGATTCAAGGGGATAGGGCATCGAAAATACTACTGCAACTCAAAGAAATTGGTTTTTGCGGTTATGGCTACCCCGACATTTCGCAACCTCACTAATTTTGCAGCGAGGAGGCACAAATTCCATCTTTTCGAGAAGAGCGACGTTTCGCAATTTGAAAAAATGGTATTTAGCTACCACGACGTTTCGCAATCATGAAAAACGGTTGCGAAACGTCGGGGTGTCTAGAATTCAAAAAAACATCAAAAATCTGCCAGCAAACGACCAAAATCAGCACGAAAAGTGCGCCAATGTCGTCAAAAAAACTATAACTAGCGCCGACGTTTCACAACGAACTCAAAACGTTGATAAAACAATGATTTTTCAAAGTGGCGAGTTGCGAAACGTCGGGGTACCAACAAAATTAAATTAACAACTCACACTTCCTTTATACTGCGGCATCTTCTTCTCCTTCTTCCTTTTTCGAATCTTCTTCAATTTTCAACCAACGAATCCAAAAATCCTCCTCCTCGAAAAATAGTAAAGCGAGCCTTCTTTTCCAAAGTGCTCTTCTTGTGGATGGCTGTGTCCATCGGGACACCATGGTGACCATGGGCGGGACAAAGTGGCCGTGAAACATTTATGTGCGCCATTGTCATGGTGAGTTGAACGCCGCGCGCGCGTTTCTTTTGACTTTTGACGGACCGAAAATGCGAAAACGTACCTATTCAAGAAGGGCACATTTTGCATTTTGAGCGGAGCCTGGGACAAATGGGTCTCGAGGGGAAATATGGACGAAAAAATAATTCGAAATTTTTTTTTTGAAATTATTTTTTTTGATCCAGGAATTTTCTGATGTGCTTATCAGAAATAAAATAAAATCAAATAAAAATTCAAAAAAAAATAAAAATTTTAATTTAAAAAATTGAATATTTAATTTTTGAACCTTTTTTTCAATTTATTAAAAAACATTTTTTTTTTAATTTTTAATGAAAAATAAGAATTTCAAAAAATGTTCTAAAAAAATAAATTTAGAATTTACATAAGAATTATTTTTTAATCAATAAATTTAATTTTATTTTTAAGAAAATGCAAAAAATTTTGTTTAAAAAAAATAATAATTTTGATAAAAATTTTAAAATTTAAAAAAAAAAATAATTTTCGAAAATTCAATTTATTTTTTAAAATTAACCTAAAAAAAGTTATTTTCAATTTTTAAATAAAAAATAATAAACTTTTGAAAAAAATTTAAATTCAAAAAAAAAAAAATTTCTGAACAATTCAAAAATTTTGTCAGTTGCAAAAAAAAAAAATTAAAAAACAAAAAATTTCATTTTCATTTAATTTTTTCAAAAAAAAAAGAAACAACAAAATTTTAAATTAATTTTACGTAAAATTCAATTTTTTTTCAATCTATTAAAAATTGAAAAAAAAATGAATCACTGATAGCGGACTGTTATCAGTTAGGATAACTAGGATGACATCTGGAATCAGGAATCAGAAATTAGACAAAAAATCCAAAAAAAATCTAGATTGATATGATAGTGATAAGGAGTGATAAGCTCAACTTGGCTTATCACTCCTTATCACCATCCAAATCTAGATCTTCCAAGTCTAGATTCCTGATTTCAGCTGGATTCAATCATCCTAGTTATTTATCCTAACTGATAACAGTTCTTCTCCTCCTCCTCCTCCAGCTTTTCCTTATCATCATATCATTTTCCTTATCACTTATCACTAATAGCCAATGAACCACCATCTCCTCATCCTCTTCCTTCTCTTCTCCAACTTCTCCATCTTCCTCTGCCAACAACCCACCACCTTATCACTATTCCCACCTGCCACGTGGAATCATCACATTCACAATCCTTATCACACCTATTATCACGGTTATCAGCACAATGGCGGCATGATATCGGACCATTCGGATGACCAAGTGCGGTCGAGTCACGGACAGTTTCACACGTGTCGCGGATGGACGTGCCATTCGGATTATGGTGGTGGTGATGGTGATTCGAACGGCTATCAGTATACTAATCAGAATTATCAGTAATTTGTTTAATTTTCCCAATTTTTCGAATATTGTTAAATTTAAATTCGGAAAATAAATTTTGATTTTTGTTTAATTTTTTCAATTATTAAAAAAACGAATTTTTAAATGTTATAATTTTTTTGAAATTTTTTCTTGAAATTTAAATTTTTAAAAATTTCATTTTTTTAACAAATTAATTTGTTAAAAATGAAAATTTTCATTTATTAATTTTGCGATTTTTTTCAAAGTTGAATTTAATTTTTTAGATCAGTGATTCAATATTTTTTGAATTTTTTAAATTCGTAAAATAATTTTTTTTTTTGAATTTTTGATTTTTTTTTCGAATAACTTTGAATTAAATTTTTTAGAAAAATAAATTTTCAGTTTCTTTTAAATAAATTGATTTTTTTTTAAATTTAGAATCGAAATGTTAAAATTTTATAAAAAATTGAAATTTTATTTTTTTCAATTTTACATTTTTTGAATTTTAAAACTATTTTTTTTGAACATTAAGATTTACAATTTATATAAATTATAAAAATGCCAATTTTTTCAAAAAAAAATTTGAATTGAATTTTTTAAAATTTTTTTTTAATAAATTCAAATTTTATTTTAAAAAAAATTGATTTTGAAAATTGATTTTTACCCAAAAGTAAAATTTAAATTATTTGAATATACTCAAATTTTAAAATATTTATTTATTTTTGTATTTGTTAAATTTTTAAATTTTTTTTCGAAAAACATTAAAATTATATTTCAAAATTTTCATTATAATTCAAAATTTTAAAAAACTAACTTTTAAAATAAATTTGAAAAATTTTGAATTTTTTTGAAAAGAAATTTTGAAAAATCATAAAACTTACATTTTTTAATTTTTTAAAAATCAATACTTTTGATTTCGATTCCAATTAATTTTTTTCTCTGATAAATTCCAATTTCCTTATTACCCTACCCTTCTATCACTGATAAGCAGAGACCTCTTTCCAAAAGTTCATTGATAACTTGATTTTTCCATCTCTCCCCTTATCAGTGATCATCTCTCTTATCAGTAACCGGAAAAGAAAAGAAAATCGTAGATCAAGTGAGATGTTCGAAAATCAAACAACCACCGTCTTCATGTCCCATTTATTTATTTTTTTTGAATTAAAAAAAATTTAATTTTCAAAAAATCACAGAAAAAAGTGTACAACCCGGGGTTAGAGGGAAGGATTTGAAAATGGATTTTTAAATTAAATTTTTTTTTTTAAATTTAAAAAAAAATCCATTTCCAAATAAAAAAATAATTAAATTAATTTTTGAGGCCAAAAAAATCAAAAAAATCAAAAAAAAATCAAATGGAAGCAATAAATAATTTTGAAAATTAAATAAATAATATTTGAACATTAAATTAAAATTAAAATTAAAAATTCACCTTATCATCCTGATATTATTCATTTCTGAGATTATCGGGTCCCGCCACGATTTTACATTTTTTCCAAAAAAATCACTGTATTTTGAAAAATTTTCAAATTTTTGTCAAATTTTCATGGATTTTGAGCTTTTTTTCCAGAAAACGTGAAAAATTCATCAGAAATCGCAATTTTTCAAAACAAAAATTCAGAAAATGTCCTAAATACCGTAGTTTTTCCAACAGCAAAAAAATCGTGCCAAGACCCATTGTCGCGTTTGACCTTCCAAATCCCAGAAACGAATAATAAATGCCTTACTTATTGAGTAAAAGTACGAGTTGTTGGACGTTGGGAAGTGCGGCGACTGCTCGGGAGTCCTCGTCGTAGACTTTGACGGAGAACGAGTTGACACGTGTGAACACGTCGATGACACGTTTCCGAACTGGGGACAGAAGGATCGATTCGGTTTCAGAGACGCCAATGTACAGCGAGTAGGCGGAACGGATCTATAATTCGGGGAATTTCAAAAAATGAAGCAACATATTATTGTTTTCTGGCAGAACGGGCCGCATGGCCTGGGAATTTCGAGCCGCGACGCGACACGCAACGCGCGACTCTCGGAGCAGTTAATTACAGTGAAATGTTTTGCCAAGTTGTTGTGCGCCTTTAAAACGAAACGGCATATGGTTCAAAATGCAAATTTTCCGATTTTTTGTATAATTTTTTGTATTTTTTATTTAGAAAAACCAGTTTCCAGTTGCAAAACGTCAGGGACTATTCGTTAAAGCACCCCGACGTTTCGCAACTTTTCACTACTTAACTGTAACGATTCGCAACTCAAAACGGTAAATTCTAAGATCAGTGATGTTTCGCAACATTTCAATAGGGTTGCGAAACGTCCGAGCGCCCAATTTGGAGAAAACGTTTCGAATAAAACGATTCTGCTCATTTTTTTTTGTGCCACGCGCGTGTGTCAGGTTGCGAAACGTCGGGGTATACCTATAGGTCTTAACCTCTGAAATTCCACCGAAAATCGTGACCCCGACATTTCGCAACTCAAAAAGTTCATACAAAACAATGATTTTTCAGTAGATGTTGGGATTTGAAAAAAAAATTTCGAATAATCCCACGTTTTGCACTTTTGAAAAAAAAAATTCGATTTGGCAAGTTGCAACCACGACGTTTCGCAACCCCCTTGAAATGTTGCGAAACGTCGGGTTACCTAGAAAAAAAAGGGGGGGGGGGGCGTTTTGAAAAACTGCAAAACGGGTTGCGAAACGTTACAGTTGCGAAACGTCGGACGTCCCAAATTCATCCCGTCTCCCCGTAAATCCACCCGACTCTAGCCAACTACAAAAATCGGATCGGCTTTCTTTTGGCAATGCCAAAACGCATCGGTTCCAAGACCAAAGTCACGTTTTGTCGCAATGTGTATACTGTTTCTGTTTCCCCCCAATCTCAACTAGATCTAGTCTGTATCAACAGTTCAAAAGATCACTCAATCACTCAATCATTCGATCATATCACCATATCACCTAGGCTCCGCCCCCTCCCCCTTCCGGAGTAGTTTAAATGTTTAAAAACCAAAAAATTTCGCATTCAACATCAAATTGACACGGGAAAAATGAAATTTCTCCTACTAATTCTTGCCATTTTCGTCAATTTCATCAACTTCTCCGCTTCCCAAATGTTCCACACCTCGCCGGAAGTGCTGTCCAATCAAATCTACAATCCTTATCATTCTTATCACTACCATGGCTATCACCAGCAACATCATCACGGCGGCGGCCACGTGATGCACCATGGCAGCAGCGGAGTCCGCTCGAGTCACGGATTCTTCACCGTTTGCCGCGGATGGACGTGTCATTCGAATAGCTAGGGGTGATAGTTTATCACTGACGCCTCTTATCACTAATTATCAAATTTTGATCTCTTTATCAATTATCAATTTTTTTTGAATAAAAATCAATAAAACAAATGAAAAATTCAAATTTTTCTCACCTCTCCAAACTTTCCACCGACGTTTTTGTATCCTTCGGCTGCCAATTCTTTAAGAACCGACGCGGCGAGTTTCGGGTGTTTGGCAAGGTCGAATCCTTCTTTGAGACGCTGGAAATTGGGAATTTTTTGGAAAAATCAATAAATCAATAAAAAGCGACTCACCTCATCCTCGGCCAAGTCGATCCACTCCGCCAACTTTCCAATCATCAATTGCGACGCTTCATGGGCCAGCCGGAAGGAGGCGGCGCGTAGTTGTTGGTCGAGAACACGACGAGAATCACCTTCGTGCTCACGCACTTCTATTGGCAGCTGGAGAAAGAGAAAAGAGAAGTTTTTTCCAAATTTTGCAACAACAAAAAAATGCTCACAGTAGTCATCAGCTCCAACAGCATGTTATTGGTGCTCAACTCGAACCATTTCGCGTTGGAATCGAACAAGACATTGGTGAATTTCGAGAAGTCCAGCGAGAAGTCCTTGGTGTTGAGAGAGTCCGACCTGGAACTGGTTGGGTGGTTAAAATCCAAAGTTGTGCTTAAATTTTGATTAATTCTGGAGAAAAAAAAATCATGATTGAAAAAAATGTTCCGCTCATCACATATTTATGAAAAAAAATATGATGAGCGAAGAATGTTTCCTGAAACTTTTAGTCCACGAGTGCCGCAACGAGAATACTAAAAAAAACTCAAAATCTGTATTGTTAGACACCCCGACGTTTCGCAACTTAAAAATCGAAAATATTACATTTTTTTGCAAATATAGAAAAAAATAAAATTTAAGTTGCAAAATGAAAAGTTTCGAAATGAAAAAAATCGAAAAAATTAGCTTTTCAAAAAAAACTTATAAAAACCCCTCTCAATTTTTAAACTTTAATTTCCCATTCAAATTTTGCTATTTTTATTCCTATCGAAAATTCTCACCACCTCAAAACGTTCTGTCGATACGGAGCAGTCTGTTCGCGAAGAATGAGGAGATGTTTGACGACGAAAAGATGGGCGTCGAGTCGTTTGCTCCAGGGTGATCCTTTGGTCGGGGGAGTAGAGAGAATCGCAGAGGAGGCGACTTCGAGGGATTCAATGCATGCGGAGAGCATGTCTCGGGCCAGCGAGTGGAACACGCCGATCTGCAAAAAATGGAGATATTGGATTCGGAGAATTTTCAAAAAATTTCAAAATTTTCTGGTAATTTTTGAAAAAAATAATGAAAATATTCTGACAAATTGTGAAAATCGAAAAAATTCAGATTTTTTTTTCCAAAAAATGTTTTTTCGAATTTTCCATCCGTTGCTGATTGGGATTTGGCAATTTTTTCAGTGGCGTTTAATGAAAAAAAAATTAAAAATGAAAAAATGAGAAAAAGCGAGAAAAATGGGAAAACCCATGAAAATTGGACAAAAATTGCATTTTTTGGGAAAAAATTTGTAAAATGTACAAAAACAATTAACCGTATTTTTCAAAGAAAAAAAAAATTTTTTCGAATCTCAACTCGAATTGTTCCAAAAAACAAAACAAAAAATTCGCAGATTTTGAACTTTTATCATAATTTTTTGAAAATTTTCTTAATGATATGATAGATAATATAAATCACTAAAAAAAAATACTAAAAACCATTTTTTTTCTTCAGTTCAAAAATTTCCACCTTTCCTTTGTTTTTTTGTTGAAATTTTCGAAAGCAATCCCAAAAAACAAACACACTAACCCATTCTTCCTCTGCGGATGTTTATCAATCACTGATATCACTGATATAACCGCTTATAAAATCCCTATGAGCCCCATCCAAAACTGTCAGTTTTCTGTCTCCGTATCAATCAATCAATAAAAAAAACTGAAAATGAGAATGTTCCTTCTCCTGCTCCTCCTATCCGTCTCCATTTCTGCCATTCCAGTTGCCAACGAAAAAGTTAGTTATAATTGTTATTGGTTTCCTAGAAAACGCCAGCCGCGACGCGACACGCAACGCACCGCGACTCTTGGAGCAATTATCATGAGATTCAAACAAAGTGGCGATGTCTGCATTTAGACCGTGTTTAGGTTCCCGCCACGATTTAGATTACGGTAACACTCATTTTGGCTGTGCAAAACATTTTTATTGAATTTTTCGATGAAAAAACCGTTTTTCTTCGGATTTTGTCGGTTTTTTTTGTGCAAAAAGCTTTGAAAAAAGCAATTACATAGATTTAAATTCATTTTCCAGTTTATTTTCACTGATTTCCCTACTTTTTTGTCCTTTCCTGAAAAAAACGAGTTGAACCGACAAAAAAGGAGAGTAATCAATGCAAATAAACTGGAAATGATATATGCCTAAAGAAAAACGGTTTGTTCGTCGAAAATTTCAATAAAAATGCTACGCACAGCCAAAGTGAGTGTTACCGTAATCTAAATCGTGGCGGGAACCTAAACACGGTCTAAATGCAGACATCGCCACTTTGTTTGAATCTCATAATAATTGCTCCGAGAGTCGCGGCGCGTTGCGTGTCGCGTCGCGTCGCGGCAGGCGTTTTCTAGCTCATTTTGCCAGAAAACTTTCAGACAACTCGCCCGACGATTCTATGCGCTTCAACAACTCCCAAACCTCATTCTCATTCTCAACTTCCAGTGGCTAATAGCCAAGATGTTATCAGAGATAAAATCATGGTAAAACCAAAGAAAAAACAGTCCAAAATGCCCATTTCCAGACAATTCCTCCAATCAGCGAAGATCAACTGATAACCCGAATCAACCGTACCGAGCTCAATTTTTGGAAGAAACTCGGCAAGAAACTCGAAAACACTTTGGGATATCTCATCAATAATATGCATGGACATCTGGGATAAACGGATAATTTTTTTGGATATGAATATTGATTTTTGTCAATTTGATAAACACTTTTGAACTCTTTGCACTAAAATTTCAATTTGAACTTGAAAAAATCGATAGCTTCAGCAACGCGACGTTTCGCAACTGACGAAAAAAATTCAAAAAGGCGAGTTGCGAAACGTCGGGGTATCATCTCGACACAAAATCCCGGGTCTCGCAACGATTTCGTTGTTTTACCGGTTGCCGATGAATTTCTGATTAACAAGAGAAATAAAAACGAAAATATTCGAAAACTTCTAGCAAGTTTTTTCCAGGGTAATTTAAAAATTCCGAGAAATTTCAATAAAATTCTCACTGAAATCTCTGGAAAATTCCCGGAAAAAAACGGAGAGAACATCAAAAATTATTAGGCGTTAAGGTCACCATTCCATGTCCGTTTTTTCCCAATAAAAAAAGAGAAAAAACGGTGGAAAAACCAAAATTTGCGCTAGAATATCAAGAAAACCATTAAAAAAACCGAAATCGTTGCGAGACCCATTCCACCAAAACGCATATTCTCGTTTCTCAACTCTAGACTTCATAACTGTAACGTTTCGCAACTCTAAACGTCAAAATGTTCAGTTATGCTTGGAATTTGAATTTCGCGTCGAGACCCGATCCAAAACCATGTTTTTCTTGCCAACAACTTATCAATCTTTATCAATCCGATAAGAAGAAAACAAACAAAAGTTTCGAAACAAGCAAAAAAACGGAAAACAACCTCCAGTTGACATTGGAAAAAGGATGAAAACGAAGCGGATGTTGAAGTTGGAAATGCGTCAAACGCGGCCATGTTTTCCGCTTGTTTAACGGCTTTTGGCATAACAAACTGATAAGTGGGATGAGTATAAAACGGCGATTCGAAACATGGTACTCAACTCGGTTTTTTTGTCCTTGAAAAAATCATGAAAACCACGCTAATTCTGATTTCCATCCTACTATTCTCAAATTTGGCCAATGGAGTACCATCTTTAAGAGCTCCAGCTCCAATAGTCCTGGCTCTTTCAGGAGAAGACATCCATCAAAAAGTAGAGTTTCCAATTAAAAAAACCGTTTTTTTTTTTTAATTTCCCATTTTCAGACCAAAAATCCGCCAGTGTTCGACAAAAAGAAAACGACGATTGCGATTGGAGATGGTGTGCGTATTCATCATTTAAAAGTAAGGAAGTGGGAGGTTACAGTAACCCAGAAGGCTCTGATTTCGTAATCCGGACTTTTCAAAACCTAGGAATTTCGAAAGCGCGACATTTCGCAACCGCGACTTATGGAAACCGCGACGTTTCGGAACCGCGACATTTCAAAACCAGTGAATCGAATTCTCTCAATTTCGAAATGTCGCGGTTACGAAATGATCCGGTTTCGAAATGTCGCAGTTTCGAAATGTCGCAGTTTCGAAATGTCGCGGTTTCAAAATGTCGCAGTTTCGAAATTACCCGGTTTCGAAATGTCGTGGTTTCAAAATGACCCGGTTTCGAAATGTCGCAGTTGCGAAACGTCCCGATTTCGAAATTTCATCGAATCTACATCAGAAACGCCCATTTTCCAGACCACCACGTCCCCTCCCCCCTCAGAAATTCCTGCCGAGTTCTATGAAACCGAGGAGACGGTTGCCGTTCGTCTAACACCCATGGAGCTCAAATTCTGGAAGAAAATCAAGCATGCTCTCGATAAAATCGGCAAGAAAGTCGGCGATAAGCTGATCGACGGGATTGCTGCGGCGATTGCGGCTGGAGCACTCGGATAAGAGCCAAAAATCTGTTTTTTACCGTTCTTTGTCTCAAATTGCCCATTGTTTTCACTTTAATAAAAAAAAAGGGACTTGATAACACTGATATGCTGATGAAACCGCTGCTCGTTATCACTGTTATCATTATTGACAAAGGCTCCAGCTCGTTCGGTCAAAGACCGTGGCGGAATGCGGAAAAACAAGAATTTGCGGTTGTTTTTGACGAAAAACACCCCAGAAAACGGTATAAAATGAGCCGTGGGTGTGGAATTTTGTATTCTGAATTGTGAATTCAAAAAATGAAGCTATTCTACGTCTTCCTCTTCTTCATGGTACTATTCGCCTGCTCTTTGGCTCAGGATAAGGTCATCTACAAGTCGAGTTTCCGAGCACCAGTGAGTACAGTAAGACAAGCGACGTTTCGCAACCTAGCTATTCAAAACGTTCGGTTTTGTCGGTTTTTTGCGAATTCTCAGCGATAAAGACCCCGACGTTTCGCAACCGCCATGAATAGGTTGCGAAACGTCGGGGTAGCCAGAAATCCTGAATCAAGAGGTTTGGGCAAAAAAATTGCTAATTTTTTCGAAAAGTTCGAAAAAAAAATTGAATTTGGCAACCACGACGTTTCGCAACCTCACACAAGCGGGAATGACAATAAAAACGCGGAGAATCGATATATTGATCAGAATTTGCCACTCCGACGTTTCGCAACCCCGACATTTCGCAACCTAGCACTGAAAATGCGCAGAATCCCTTCGCTCGAAACGTTTTCGAACAAACCGACGTTGCGCACCGTGAAGAAATCGAATTTGGAAACCCCGACGTTTCGCAACCGCCTGAATAGGTTGCGAGACGTCGCGGTAGCCAGAAATTCTGAATCAAGAGGTTTGGGCACGAAAAATTGCGACTCGCAATTCGAAAAAAAAATGAATTTGGCAACCACGACGTTTCGCAACCTCACTGGATTTGGCAACCGCCATAAACAGGTTGCGAAACTTCGGGGTACCGAGAAGGGGAAACTTGACAACTACAAAGTTACCCCGACGTTTCGCAACTTTTCACTTCGATTTCGAGTTGCGAAACGTCGGGGTCTCACAATCTCGAAATTTCTCCAATTTCCCACAATTTTCAGTCCCATTGGGAAGCGGAAGAAGATCCAAAGGGCAGCAACAAAGAGGCTCATGCTAGCGGACCAGCCGTTTCTCATTCCGGCGGCGGAGAAGACCACCACGATCCAGAAGTTCCGGAAATTCCAGACATTCCGCATCGGGTTTTCCGTCATCATCCAGAGGATCCACAGGATCCAGAGAATCCGGACAGACATTAAAGACATGGCGGACAACTGAATAGCCGATTAGCTGATCGATAACCTCGAATTTTTGTGAAAATTTTGTGTGTGTTTTTTTTTAATTTTAACATTTTTTTGTAAATTTCAGAATAAAAATAGCAATTATTCCCTTTGTTTTGAATATTTTTCAATAACCTTTCCAAAAATGCGATTTTTATTCGTTTCCGATGGCTTTTTGTCGATTTGTTTGCTAAAATTGAATGGAAGAGCGGAAAATGAAAATAATCTTCAAAAAAAGTTTGAAAATCCATAAAACGCATAAAATTGGGAAAAAAGGTCATTTTTCAATAGAAAAATTGGAAAATATCCTAAATACCGTAGTTTCGTGGCGGGACCTATTGCCGTACAAGTGACATCAAAATCATTTTTTTTTTTTTTTAATTTATTTTTCGAATTTCGCAATTTTTAATGATAATTTTCCACACCCAAAACGCAAAATTTCGTTTTTTCAAGTTTCAAAAAATTGTGAAAATTTCGAAAATATTGTGTTTTTTATATTTTAGCAATTTTGTGAATTTCAAAAGAAAAATGGAAAAGTTTCAATAAATCTTCCACTTTTTGAATTTTTCTTTGAATGAAAAATGGGAAAAATCGCAACTTTAAAAAAGTTTCGTGGCGGGGCCCAATGCCGCACGAATAACATCAAAATTAATTTATTTTTTTTGAATTTCGCAATTTTCACCATATTTCTCATCAAAACGCAAAATTTCGCTGTTAAATTAAAAAAAAAATCGAAAAACTCACATCCAAGCAGGGAAAGATCTTCGAGAGGCACATAACTGTCCTCCGAACCGTCGGATACCACAAACAGTGCTGATCGATAGCCGTCGGCGGTGCGGCAGCAGTTGTCGCGACGTCTTCTTCAGCGGATCCTTCTGCCGGCTTCGACGTCTTCTCCTTCTGCTCATTTTCAATTTTCCGAATCATTTGGAGCATTTGGGGGTAGGCAATGTCGCCGGGAGCCGGGCGGTATGCACCAATGTCGTTTTGAGCGTATAGTCCGGCTCTGGAAAGAGGGGAATTTCGTAATTTCGAGAAAAAAAAATGCAATTTTAATTTCAGGTTACCGTTGCACACTTTCAATGATACCCCGACGTTTCGAAACTCAAAAAAATAAAATTAAAAAATATTCTCTCAATTTTCAAATTTCAATTTCAATTATCTGCCAAAAAAAGTGAAAAATGAAAAGTTGCGAAACGTCGGGATGTCATTTCCACTGTTTTTCACAAATTTTCGAATTTTCAGCGTCATTTTCTCTCAAAAATTTGAAAAATGAGCGCTACCGTAACCCAAAGTCGTGGCGGGACCTCTTCCTATCCAAAAAACGAACCGATGAACAATGCGCTCGGCAATATCGCCGACCAGCTCTCCCATGACTGCCACAAATCCAGCTCGGGGATTCAGATTCGGTCCGGATGGATCGAAATTGTTGACGGCGTCATCGCCAAGGATCGAGGCGACCATTTGAAGGGAGCAGCGGTTTTCGATCATTTCCACCTGGAAATGGTTACTGTATCTACTGTATCTACTTTTTTGAGCCGCGACGCAACCGCAACGCGTCACCAAATCAGTGTTTCGTCAAAATGAGCTATATGGCCTAGAAAACGCAAGCCGCGACGCAACACGCAACGCGCGACTCTCGGAGCCATCAATTACAGTGAAACTTTTCGCCAAGTTGTTATCCGAATCGCTCCGAAAGTCGCGCGTTGCGTGCCGCGTCGCGGCTTGCCGTTTTTAAGGTAAAGTAGCCATTTCTGCTCTGAAATCGATAAAAATCCGTACCTTGATCATGTTGCACAACTCGGCGAGCGTCTCCAAATGCGGATTGTGCACGATTCTTGGACGTAGCATGTCGTACAGCGATCGGCACATTTGCTCGGTGAACGTTTCGAATGGATGAACTTGTTGAGCGGCCGCTGGCTGGGAGGTGAACACCGAAGTGATTGTGGACATGGCCGGACTGAAATTGACAGGATAAAGATAGTTTTAGAGCGGAATGGGTCTCGAGTCGACTCTCGACGCGAACGCAATTTAGATTTATTCAAAAATCCATTGATAACTCGATATTGTCTTCGAAAAATTGCATTTCAAAGCTAAATCGGCCGGCTGCTGATAGACCCGCGACCCGAGAAACTCTATGCGCCTTTAATCGTCTGTTTCTCTTCGTATATCGATTTTCGTGCTGGAACGACATCTGTCTGCCGTTTTTGTACTTCTATACCATTTTTTCGATTAATTTCCTTCAAAAACTAACCTAACCCGTCCATCCACCGCAGATTTGTCCGTTCTGGTGACAAAGAATTGTCGATAGAGTCGATATTCATCGTCACAGGTGCGTAGCATGAAGGTGCACGCATCACGCGTCAAACGGCATGTCGATTCGGCGTGGATGCTGGAAAAATGGAAATTTGGTGAGGAGGATCTGTGAGAAATTAAAAAAATTTAAAAAAAAAACCACAAAAAATTGGAAAAATTTAGATTAAAAATCAATTAGATTTTCATTATAAAAATGCTCAAAAAAAAAAAATTTCAGCACTGAAACGGGTCCCGTCGGGTTACGGTAACACACTTTTTGGCAGATCAAATCTAATTTTGAAATTTTTTCTGAATTTTTTCAGTAACAAATTTGTCAAAAATTGAAGAAATTCCGCTATTTTCGGAAAATGAGTGTTACCGTAACCCAAAGTCGCGACAGGACCCGTTACATTTTTGTGACGTTTGGAAAAAAAATGTTTGAAGAAAACTCTCTTCAACAGAGCGAGTTTGCGCCAAAAAATCAAATTTTTCGTAGATCAAAAAGTATTTTAGAAAAATGAGTGTTACCGTAACCCAATGTCGCGGGGGGCCCGCTACATTTTTGAAATTTTGATATATAAAAAAAATTCCCGAAAAAAAAAAATCAAAGTTTAAAAATTTAAAATTAAACTCAAAATTCTCTAAAATACATCGAATTTGCGCCAAAAATCTAATTTCTTTTTAAAAAATTTTGTAGATCAAAAAAACAAATTTTAAATCTGAATTTTCCCACCTGGACAAGTTGGCCAACGTCGATTCGAGGATGGGTCCGAGGAGAAGGTGTCGTTTGGCAAAGTAGGCGTATTGGCACTCGGCGAGCATCTCTTCGAATTCCGGAAGAGCCGAGAAACGCTGCTCGACGACTGAGATGGACGCTCTGCGCAGAAAATAATTACAAAATTAAAAAAAAAAAAAAAAGAAAAAAAAGGAAAACTGTGGGATGAGCATCTTGCTGAAGACGTCCAAAGAACCCATCTCTACCAGACACCCCGACGTTTCGCAACTGTAACGTTTCGCAACTCCAAATGGAAAGACAAATATTTTTTCGGCAGATATTGAGATTTGAAGTTTGAATGAGAGCACTTTGAAGAGGAAAAAATCGAGTTGCGAAACGTCGGGATCTCCTGTATTATCATTTCCAGACAGTAAATCGACTCGAAGCCGTGCACTCACTTGACTACTGCCGCTTTCGACGCAAAAACTCCGTAGAGAAGGGCGAAGGTGTCCTCGTCTTGGCCGCCTCGACCAATCTTCACGTAGTCCACCTGGAATTGGGGGAATTTTGGAAAAACTTGTTTTTTTTTTCGATCAGAGAGCTAATTTTTGATTTTTTAGATTTCTGGAACTGAAAAATATGGGGAAAAATGTACAATTTGAAAAAAAAATTGCCATTCGGATAGAATTCGATTTTCATGTGAAAAAGAAAAAAACACGAGTGCTCCTAATTTTTTTTTTTCCTATTTTTTTAAATTTAAATTTAAACTTTTTTTTTTTTTTTTTTTTTTTTTTTTTTTTTTTTTTTTTTTTTTTTTAAAATTAATTTTTTTTTTTTTTTTTTTTTTTTTTTTTTTTAAATTTAAAATTAAAATTTTTTTTTTTTTTTTTTTTTTACTGATTTTTTCTAATTTTTAACATTTAAAAAACATTCAATTTTCGTCCAATTTTCAATTTATCGGAAAAAAAAATCAAGAGATCTAAAAACCAGAAACGGAAAATATCGATTTTTTTTCAAATTTATGCAGATTTTTGAAGAAATTCAAGTTTTTCTCAAAATTTTCAAATTTGACAAATTATTTTTTTTCCTATTAAACAATAATTTTAATTTTAATTTTGAAAAAAACTCAACCTCCAACTGCGCCTGTCGATCTTTGACATCGTTGAAACACGCCTCCAGATCCGCCAAAACACCGACTCGAACCCAGGTCATTGCTCTGGAAAATTGGAGGAAATTTATGAGTTTTTGGTGTTTTTTATTGAAAAAGGCGGGTTTCCTGAAGATATTTTCGATTTCAAGCTAAAAATTGAAAAAAAATTGGTTTTACTCATCACTAAAATTCAAAAAAAAAACCTGCTCAAGCACTGTTCAAATTTGGCGATATACGCCTCTGATTCCTTGTATTCCGGGTGGGATCTCAGGTAATTGAGACATTCGTCGATGGATACCAGAATTGCGGCGAACGACTGGCCAGTCACCATCAATTTGGCTACTGAGAGCTTCTGGAACGAGAAAAAAAAAATTGGAAAATAGCCAATTTTCATCTTTTTCGACACTCTGACGTTTCGCAACATTTCACTTTTCACGGCGTGAAAAAAGAAACTCACGTTCAAACGCCCGCTGCTAAAGAGGGAGCGCTGCGGAATATCGGAGCGTCGTAAATTTTTCTTTTCGAAATATTTTTTGAAAAATTAGTCAGAAAGACAAATTTTTGAGGGGAAATTGATAAATTCTGATGAATTCCGTGTGTAAACAATTAATCATGGCTGAATTATACTGGTTTTCGACATTTTTGGCTGAAATATTGCCAAAGAAATGTTGCAAGTGTGCTCTGATGATAAAAGTTACGGTTACACTCGCTTTTTCCCGCGAAAAATTCGATTTACACGCCCTTCTTTTCAACTGTAACGTTCAGCAACTCGCCCTTAAAACCATGCTTTTCGGCACGATTTTTTGACATTTTCTCTTCAAATCAACCCTCTCACCTTCATAATCGCATCGGCCTGCTTGAAATAGTACAAATTGGTTTTGATCATCTGCGATCCGGTCGAAAGAGCCGTCTGTTCGGCCAGTGCTCGATCACAAGCATCGTGAAGGGACGAGGTCCGGGCGGACACGGATTGATACGCTTCGTGGAGCTCTTTCATGGTCTGAAATGACAGGGATTGGGTCTTGAAGCGAATCTTAGAATTGGAATTGTTTGTTCTTAAATTTAAAATTTTTGAATTTTTTGAAAAAAAAGAATTTTATTTATTTAATTTTTAAAAATAAATTTTAAAATAAAAATTTGAAGAAATTTTTGAAATTAAAAAAAAAAAAGTGGTCAAATTTGAATTATTTAATTTATTCAAGTTTTCCGAAATTACGAGACTCTATTTAATTTTTAAAATTTTTTTTAAATAAAAAAAGTTTTAAAATTTTTTGAAAATCACAAAAATTATTCAATTTAATTTTTTTTTCAATTTTTAAAAAAATTACCTCTTTGGAAACATCAATCTGCTTTTGAATCACCTTGAATCTCTTCATATTCGCACGAATTGCAGTGATCTGCAATTTTTAAAATAACTTAATTTAATTAATAAAGTATTAAAATTAACTTGATTTAAAAAATTAATTTAATTTAAAAAAAAAATTAAAAAATTAAATAAAATTTTTTTTAATTGATTAAATTTTAAAAAATTGAAAAATTAATTAATTTAATTTTAAAAAATTTATGAAAAAATTTTTCTAAATAAATTTAATTTTTAAAATTTTCAAAAATCTAAATTTTTTGATTATTTATAATTAAAATTTAAAAAAAAAACGCACATCCGGTGGGAATTGCTGCTCGACAAGCTCCTTCTCTCGCTTTCTCACATTTTCCAGTGTCCCCGCGATCAAATCGATCTCTTCTTCCTCAAAATCGTCTGGAATTGATATTTTTTGATATTTTGAGGAGAAAATTAAATTTTCTTCAATTTATGACCTAAGTTTTTTTCAGTTTTTTTTTGTAAAATGCGGAATTTTTGAAATTTTTTTTAATGTATTTCTAGAAAAATTAAATATATTTAAATAGTTTTCGTATTTTTTTTGATACATTTTTTGATTAAAAAATTATTAATTCCGATTTTTTCGATTTCAAAACGCTCAAATTTCGAAGTTTTCTATAAAGTTTAATTTTAAAAGTCAAAAATTGAAAAAATGTAAAAATATAACTCAAAATTTATAAAAAGAATTAGTTTATAATTTCCAAAAAAATCCGAGTAAAATTCTCCGCATTTTTTCAAGAATTCCCATTTTTTACAAAATTTTGAAAAAAATCTCATTTTCTTCGATATTTTTTTGATTCAGATTGTTTTTTTTTCAATTATTAAAAACGCCCAAATCCCAAAATTTTCCATAAATTTCAATATTTTTCATTGAAAAAAATTATTGAGTTAAAAATTCGAGAATGAAATAATTTTTTTTAAATTTTTCTTCGTATTTTTTCAAGAATGTTCATTTATCTTTTAAATAGTGAAAAAAATTATAAATTCCGATTTTTTATATTTTAAAAACGCTCAGATTCCACCATTCTCTAAAAATTAAAAAATTTTGAAGAAAAGGCTGATATTTTTCGCGTTTTTCAACAATTTTCATGTTTGCGTGTCATAAATCTGTTTTGATTTCAAATTTTTTACTAATTTCAATTTTTTCCAATTTCAAAAACGCTCATATTCGCGTTCCAACATTTTCTAAAATCCCTAAATTTTTTATTCAAAAAATCACAAAAATCTCACCCTCCGGCTCATTTTCCGGCTCCGGAAGTCCCAAAGTGGCCGCTTTAGCGGCCAGTATTTCTACGGTTCTCATGTGGTCGATTTCCATCTGAATTCAATAATTCAAATGGAATAAATTGTAAAAAAAATCAGAAAAAATAGAAAATGGCTCAAACCAATTCAACATCAAAAAATTAATAAAAATTCAAAAAAAAATAGTGAAAAATTCATAAAAAAATAAAATAATTGAAGGAAAACTTGGAAAAGTAAAACAAAATAATAAAGTGATTCAAAGAGATCTTCTCGTGCCAATTGATCAGTCCACGTAGCGGAAACGGTCGCTTTTCACCTGGAAAATCAAGAATTTCAGCAAAAATTACATTTTTAACTTGGAAATCATTTTCCGGATCATCTAGGGCGACTTTTCCCTCAAAATTTCAAATTTCTTCATATTTACCTTGTATTTCCCGTCTTCCACGCATAAAATCAGCGTCTGAGTGAACGCGCGGTTCTGATCCTGATCCAAAGTGACAGATCCGGCGACGTGGAGTACCATGCCACCGGTCAGGTCGCCGGTAACTCCTATAACAAAAATTATTGATTTTTCCATAAAATTGAAGCAATTTTACCTTCCGGAAGTCTCTGAGCGTCCAGTGACTGAATATCGTGTTGGGTGCTAGGCAGGGCTTGCATGAATCTGAAATTTTCCGAAATTTTCTCAATTTTTCACCATTTCCAGCGAATCTTCCTCATTTTCACGGCAAAATTAAGCTATTTCGCTAAAAAACCAAACCACAAACCTGCAGATGTCATCATATCCATTAACCGGATTTCCGTTCCAGACAGCGTTCGCCGACGCCATATTCGCGTACAAAAATCCGATTTTTTCGCGTTTTCGGTCCATAACGTCGTAGTAGACTTGAGAAAACTTCTCGGCTTCTTTGCACAACTGGAAAAAATTATTTTCGTTCAAATTTGATTTTTTCTTTTAATTTTACCTCCTCGTCCTCTTTGTTGATGTCTTGGGTGGTTTTTGCAGCCATTTTACACTGGAAAATGCAGATTTTGAGCGGAAAAATGTGTTTTTAAAGGTAAAATTGAAGAAAAATCAAGGAAATTGATAAAAAATTCGAAAAAAATGCAATTCCGACGAATAAATGCGAATTGTTCGTCAAATATAATGCCGTGTACGCAATACGTCAAACCCACACATTGCGTACCCGGCATTTGAATTGACGCGCAAATAAAAATATTCCAAAAATAAATCGAGAATTTTAGCGATTTTCACCTTACATTTTCTGAAACGAAGAGAGAAAACACGCTAGAAAAGTTTGAATTTTTACATTTTTATTACTTTTTCAATTTTTATAAAGTTTTTCTTCTAAAACAAAACGGTGAACTGATTTTTCTTTAGAAAATACAAAAAAGAATCGTGCGGGTAGCATACCCGTCCCGCTGAGAAGAGAAATAAATAATATACACAGTATTTCAGAAAATTTGAGGGCTGGGTGGAAAATAAATAAGAAAAGGGGGCGGTTCTGATATGGTTGGAAACAAAAAGATAATCGATAATCGATGTCTAATCAGCCTTCTTGGCCTTGCGAGTCTTTGGCGATCCGGCGACTGGCGACTTCTTCTCCTTGTTCTTGACGGCATCTCTTGGGATCCACTCGAAGTCGACTTCAGAAGACGTTCCCTGCTCGACGACGCGACGCTTGGTGAGTCCAGACTTGCGGGAGAGCTTGGTCAAGAACTGGTTGGCAAGGTAGAGTCCTCCGATGGCCAGAGCTCCGAAGAAGAGGAACAGGAATCCGGTCTCTCCAGAGAATCCAGAGTCTTCCTCGAGAATGTTGACGGTCTGGTTGAAGACGTTGTTCACGAACACGTTTCCATCGGCATCCTGGTAGTGGACATTGACGACGAGTCCGACTGGACGTCCGGCGAAGCTCTCGTGAGCGTAGAATCCGTAGTCCAGGGTGATCTCCTCCTTTGGCGACACACGACGGTTGTATTCTCCGCGGGTGAACTAAAAAATCAACGAAAATTAGAAAAAATTCCGAAAAATCCCGCGAAAAACTCACGTTCTGGAGGTGATAGTTGTAATCAGTTGGGAATCGGAACGAGGTCTCCGAGAACTTCACAACAAAGTCCTTCTCTCCCTTGTTCTGGAATCCGATGAGGTACTTGACTGGCTTGCCGGTGTAGAATTCGAGCAGGGTGTTGGCGTCGGCTGGTTGGACAAAGTGGAAGGCGAGGGCGGCGTCCGGGGAGGCTCCAAGGGTCAGATCGTCTTCTTCGGAGGTCTTTGGCACGTCATCAGTGACCTCTCCGTCGACGACATCGGCGGCTGGAAAGAAAATAATTGTTTTTCGAAAAATTTTGAGGAAAACCAGAATTTTCTAATTTTTCAAGAAAAATAGAAATTTAACGGTGAATTTTTTAATTTTTCAAGAAAATAGAGCTAAAATTATCCCTCTCAACAATTTTTCCAAGAAAAAATTTCATTTCCCTGCAACTCACCATAAACAGCGCAGAATCCGAGGGCGGCGAGGAGAAAGACGGTCGACAGCTTCATTACTGGAAGAAGGAAGAATATTAATAAAAAAGAAGAAAGAAAGCAAAAATTTCAACGAAAAAGAAAGAAAATAAAGAAAAAACAAGTTATTTTTTTTCTGATTTTTCTCCTAAAAACAGAGAAAAAGAGCAAAAATCCGGAAAAACGGTCATTTTCACCGTGTTCCGCGTCATTTATAACGTCAAATTCGGACTGACATGTCGTCGAAAAACTCGCAGTCGGCGGCCCGAAACCCCCGTCGTCAACTGGGTCTCTGTGGCCCGGCTACCGTAACCCGTCGGCCCGAACTGCAAATGTCGAATCGTGGCGAGACCCGCCCGTCTCGTTGTCTGCGTCTCTCTCGCTTTGCGGCGGAAAATTCAAACTTCGTCGGGCCTAAATTGACGGTTTTCGGCCGAATTTGGGGGTTTTTGGATGGAAATTTGTGGAAAAATGATGAGAAATTGTGAAATTTAGGGTGAAAATGCCGAAAAAATTAGAAAATCGTCCTAAAATTGGGAAATTTGTTTTAAAAATGTACGATTTTTGAGTTTTGTTTGGAAATTTGTAGAAAAAAAGGAAGAGTTTGTGAGAAATTTAGGGTGAAAATGTTAAAAAAAATTCGGGGAATAGGCCTAAAATTCGAATTTCACGAAAAAAATCTTGTTGGGTCTAAATTGACGGTTTTCGGGCAAGTTTTGGAGTTTCCGGTTGGAAATTTGTGGAAAAAGGAAAACTGATGAGAAAATATAAAATTTTACGTGGAAATGTCGAAAAAATTTAAAAATAGGCCTGAAATTGGGAAATTTGTCTTAAAATTCGAATTTGTAAATTTTCGTTTTTTTTTTCGAAAAATTTTGTTGAAAAAATAAGTGGAAAGCAGAAATTTAATTTTCAAAAAATTTCTCGAATTGGAAAATGTTTCAAAAAATTCATTTTCCCCTGAAACTAATTTTTGTGAAAATTTGTGGAAAAAATGGGAAAATTTTTGGGGGGCCTGAAAAAAAATTAAAAATTACCATTTTTTGAAAAAAATTGAGAAATATTTAGCTGATAAACGGAGATAAATAAATATCATTCGGAAAATTTCACGAAAAAAATTCAAATTAAAAAAAAATAATTTAAAGAAAAATTCAATTTTTTCCATTCAATTTGAATAAATAAATATTAAATATTAGAAAAAAAACAAAAATCAAATTAAATCAACAAAAAACAATTAATTTCAAAAAAAAATTGAATTCTCATAATTTTTCCGTAATTTTCGGCGTCTTTTCGAAAAGAACACTTCGATAGTGTCGTGCTCCGGCGATTTCGATTGCCGACTGCTCATTTCGCTGCGGGTTTCGAACTTTTCGATAGGTCAGCAATCGGCGGCTCGTTTTCCGGGTCAGTCCTTGTTCACAATTCGAAATCAGCTCCATTGCCGGGTGTTTCGGCAGACTTTCAGAGCAGTAGCTGGAAATTTTTCGATTTTTTCAAAAAAATTTTTTACCGATTTTTCACTTTGAAAAATTCGATTTTAATTTTTTTTTAATTTATCTTTTTTTTTGGGCGATTTTCTCGTCTAAAAAAATTAGATTAAATTTTTTTTTAATTTATCGATTTTTTTGCTAATTTTAAAAATTAAATATTTTCTCACTAATCTTCTATTTTTTTCGTTTTCTCCGATGTTTTTCTCTTTTTTTCAAAATATTTCTCGATTTTTTCTCTAATTTTCAATTTTTTCCGCTATTTAATTTTTTTTAAAGTCTTCCGCTAGTTTCCGATATACATATTTTCTCGATATTTAAATTCAATAAACATATTTTTCGTTAATTTTCTCTTTTTTTCAGATTTCTCCACTAATTTCCTTTTTTTTCGCTAAATTCTCCTTTTTTCTGATTAAAATGAAAAAATATTTTCTCAAGTTTTCTGATTTTTTTCAGATTTCTCCTCTAATTTTCAAATTTTTTTGTTCAATTCTCTACTAATATTCTTTTTTTCCTCAATTTTTCCGCCAATCTTCTAATTTTTTCCCAATTTTTACTTTCATTTTCTGATTTTTAGGTCATTTTCTCTAGTTTTCTAACTTTATCAATTTTTTTAAAAATAAATACGCACTTCTCCAAAATCACCGGATACCAAAACGAGATCCGTCCGTTTTTCACGAGAATTCGAGCCGCTAAATTCAGCAAATCGCAGAATGCCGCTTCCAAATCGTACTCTTCTTTCTGCTGGTATTGTACGCTGGAAAATGATTTTTTTTTTAAAATTTAAATTTGAATTTATTTTTAAAAAACTCACAATTCCTCTGTCGTTTCCACTTTTTTATTCTTCACCGTCTTCCGCGCCTTTTCACGAACTCCATACGGCGCTGAAAATTGCATTTTTATTGATTTTTTGAATGGAAAAACTGACGATCAGCAACGATGGCGTCGAATTGAGCATGTTGGCTCCAGATTCCGTGTTTGCTCGAGTCGGCGATCAGGATCGACAGCAATTTGGACTGGAAACCCGGAATTTCTTTATTTTTGAAAAAAATTGATTTGGAATCGATTTTTCGATTTTTTTTTTCCACCTTCTACCATCATTTTTCAAAATTCGCGGTGAGGATCGTATGGATAATGAATTTACAATTTTAAAAATAATAAAAATAAAATTGATTGGCAAAAAATGGAGAAAATTCCAACTTGTAAAATTATTCGAGCGCAATCAATTTTTCTCTAGAAACCGCCCAATTCGGCAAAAAAATGCACAAAACTTCAGGCATTTTTTTTTTGAAATTTCCAGATAAAAATATTTATTTATAAATTCTTAATTGCGTAAAATGTGATGTTGCGGTGTCTGCGGACTTGGCATCAAATCTTACGACAATTCATTTTTTCAACTTATTTTTTCTCAATTTTCGGCCGATTTTGGAGGTTTTTGTCAGTTTTTATTCATTTTTCTTTTAATTCCAACAATTTTAATTTTTTTCCATTTTTCAGATGTCTATAAATTAATTTATAAATATTCAAAATGAATAATTTTTAATTTCATGAATATTTAAAAATTTAAAATCTTATTATTAAAGTTAACAAAAAATATTAGTAACCACGAAAAACTTGAAAAATAATACAAAATGCATTTTTTATTTTGTTAAAAAAAAATTAATTTTTAAATCTAATTTTTAAATTTTCTAGATGTTCATAGGTATTTAAAAATCAATTTTTTTAAAATTTCAATTCGTTTTTTTAAATCAAATTTAATTTCAAAACGCAAAATTAAAGGAAAAATTATCCAATTTCAAAGTAATTTTTTAAATTTAATTATTTAAATTTAAAAAAAAATCTAATTTTTCATTTTTTTTTAAAATCTCATGCTCCATCGCCTTTCAGCCGTAAATGCTAATTTTAATTTCAGAAAATCACATCACTTTTAATCCAAAAAATTTCAGCGGAATTAAAAATAGCGAAATAAAGGAAAAATTAAAAAATTAAATTTTTTTCAGAAAAAAAACCGAAAAATTATCGGTTTTCCAATTTCCCTCTCTCAAATCCACTCACATCAGTTCCCATCTGCTCGAAATTCGCCAGAATGCTCTCCTCGTCGCCGCGTTCTCCGACTCCTTGTCTCGACGACCGTCCTTTCGCTTTGGCTGTCTGATAGTTGATCTCGGTGCCCATCACGAATGCTCCAAACTCTGCGCAAGGCAGAATTAGACCGCCCGTGCCGACGAACGGGTCCAGCACAATGTCGTTCGGACGGATCATGGCGATGTTCGACTGGAAAATGGGAGAAATTTGAAAAAAAAAAGAAAAAAAAATTTAAAATTAAAAAAAAAAGGAAAATAATTGAGTTTTTTCAGAAAATTTGAATTTTTTTCGGAACAAAATTTGCTAGCTTCAATACAATTTTAACCAGATTAAAAATGAGTAAATTCGAATTTCCTCAAAAATTAAACTTTAAAAAAGGAAATTTTAATTTTAGGTCACAAATTTGGAAAAATCAAAAAAAAAATTAAATTCGCTCTCAAAAATCACTGAAAAATACATGAATTGCGAGAAAAACAGTTATTTGTATTTTTGGAATTAAAATCCAGAAAAAGCGGATTTTTCCAATTTTTAATTTTAAAAATTGAAAAAATGGAAAAATTCAGTTTTTTGTAAAATTTAAATAATTTTCTTTTTTTCCGAAAAAAAATAAAATCGTCTTTCAATTTGTTTAAAATAATTTTCTGAACTTTTTCTAATTTTGCTAAACTCTAATTAAATTTTTATTAAATTTAGAAAATGAGTAAATTCAAATTCCCTTAAAAATTGAATTTTAAAAAAAAAAGGAAAATTTTAATTTTAGGCCACAAATTCGGAAAATAGGGTATTTCGATGCATCGATGGGTTTTTATTGATTTTTCGATTAAATAGAAAATTGGAAATGGAAACATCGAAAAAAAAAAAAGAAAATTTAATTTTTCGGGAAAAATTGAAAAATATTAATTCCACTGTAGTTTTTCGAGAAAAAAAGAAAATACTTATTTTTGGAATTTTGAGATCAGGAACAATTAGTATAATTATTTTAAAATTAAAAAAAATATATATTTCATTTTTTTTATTCTTTTAAAAAAATTGAAATTGTGAACTCCGCCCTCAAATTTCCAATTTTTCTTCTTTTTTCCAATTCATTCCCACCTGAATAAACGCCAACTCGGGATCCATGGTAGTGTTTCCAATATAGCACCGATCCTTCAAATTGTACTTTGTCTTCATTCCAATCCGACCTTCTCCAATCAATTTCCCGAAAAATGTCCGTTTCGGCTGTTCATCTGTCGGATTTTCGTATTCTTCCACCAGAAAAAGCTCATTTTTCGGGAATACCAGCGAGATTGGTGCTTTTTTGAATTGGAAATGGTCCAGGAAAATCTGGAAGTTTTTTTTTTTAATTTTTGAATGTTTTGTTGTATTTTTTGATTAAATTGCTCACGGAGCTTTAACCATAGAAGCATTAATTTGAGCATGGGAAAGAAAAAAATTAGAATTTTTAGTGAAACTGTAAACTTAAAAAAATACAATTATTTAGATATGGATTTTCTCATTTTTTTTGAAAACAATTTTTGTAAAAATACATTTTCTTTTTTTTTCTAAATATTAGAATTTCTTATATTACCAAAATATGTAAAAAATAAAAAACTTGAAAATGGAATTTTTTAAATTTATTTTTGTTTATTTCATGAGTTTTTTTTCAATTTTAGAAATTCATGGGAACGGAATTTTTTATTTTTTTCAATTAATTTCATAATTAAAAAAAAACAATTTACCCATTTGAAAAAAAAAATTGAAAATGAGAAACTTAATTTTTTCAGATTTTTCAACCAATTTTTTTTAAATTCAATTTTCTCACATTTCTTACAATGAAATAAAAAATATTTAGACATTTGAAATTGGAATTTTTTAAATTTATTTTTGTTTACTTCATTTTTTTCCATTTTTTTTACAAACATTTAAAAATTTATGAAAAGGATATTGATTTTTAAAAAAATTCCAGGAAAAAAGTAAAGAAAAATTCCAAAATTTAGAAATCCGTCAAAAAATATAATTTTCTTTTTTAATTTTTTTTTAATTTTAAAATTCTTGAAAATATAAAATCAAAAAAATTATTTTAATCAATTAGTTTTTTTTCATTAGTAAGACATATGTTACCTTCTAATGCATTCACTTGATTGAAAAAGAGAAAAATTAAAATTTTAAGTGAAACTGAAATTAAATTTTACAAAAAATTTTAAAAAAAAAATTCGAAAATTCAAAAAATTCAAATATTTTTTTTTTGTAAAAATTTTGCTATTTCTTCTATTTTTGGTCATTTTTTAAAACTCAAAATTCACCTGAATTTTGCCCATCCCATCCAATTTTTTCTTCCGTCCAATCGCAAAAAACCGCAAGGCAAAGCTCTCATTTTCGACATCAAATTTATCGATTATCCGCTTTTTCGTGGATTCCTCGAATAATTCGTGTCGAGACCCGCTTTCAAAGTCCAATTCAATCGCAAATTTTATCAAAATCGCTCGGGAAACTAGCTGAAGAACTTGCTCGACGTTGGCGAAGTCGACGATGAAAACGTGGTCCTAAAATTGTTTTTTAACCGTGAAAAGTGATAATTAATGGTTAAACTTTATCATTGAGCCCACTAAAATCCACAGAAATTCCAAAAATCTCACAAATCGCTCGAAATTCTGCTATTCGAAAATCCACATGACTCTGAGAGAAAACCAGCAAGACCCGCATTCTGAAATTGTTGTTATTTCATTTTTACAGTTCAATTGACAATTTTCATATCATTTTACCGAAAAATTCCGCTGAAAACCCGATTTTTCAGCGATTTTTTGCCCGAAAAAAAAGCGAAAAAATAAAAATAAAAACTAGGAAGTATAATGCAAACGCGCTCCATTGACAACTTGCCTGACGCGGCGACTTGAAACTTTTTTCTTTCTCTTGACCATTTTCTTGCTCATTTTCCGTTTTCAGCTGGAAATTCTTATCAGTTATGACTGGAATTGATTGAAATTGATAACATCTCGTTATTTCCTCGTGTCTCCAGCTTAAAATTCGATTTTCAGACGGAAAATTGCTAAATAACGGATATTTTTCAGGTTTCGCAGCGAGACCCAATCAACACTAACTCCTACGCGCCTTTAAGATACGGTATGTTTTAAAACAGTTTTTTTCGTCAAATTCCGTCAGAATTCACTCATTTTTTGCTATTTACTTACGTTTCTTACGTTTCAGGATTGTCAACGGGTCAATACTTGCAAAATAACTAAATTTATTGGAAATGTTGCCGGCGAAAAACAATATTCCACTGCCCTATGCTATCGAATACGCCAAATCGTCTCGGTCTACGTGCAAAAAATGCAAGAGGAGCATTCCGGAGGTGAGAATTTCTGTTTATCGATTTTTTAAGAATTTGAGAAAAAAAACCGGTTGAAGCGGATATTTTGGAATTTTTATTTTTTAATTTTCAAAAATTAGTGAAAACTGGCACGATTTTTGCGTATATTGTGGCTTTTGTTGTTAAAATTGTTTTTTAAATTTTTGTAAAAATTCCAAAAAATGTTTTGTTATTCTCTACAATTTTTCCAAAATTTGAATTTTTTGTCGATTTTTTTGCAAATTTCAGGGAAAAAATTGAGAAAAAATGGGTGAAAACCTAGAAAAAATTGAAATCCAACAAAATTAGATTTTTGCGCAAAATTTGATTTTTTGTTAAAATAAATAAATTTTGAAAAATACAATAAAATTTTTTTTTAATTTTGGAAAATTTCGAAGTATTTTTCTAATTTATTTTTTTTCAATTTTTAAAATTAATTGAAAACAGACAAAATTTGTGTGTTTAATGCGATTTTTTGCTGTCAAAATTCATTTTGTTTTAAATTTGGAAACAAATTTTAAAAATTAAAAAAAATGAATTATCTTTGAAATTTTTTAAAATTTTCTAAAAAAAAGCATTAATTTCCGAAAAAAATAATCTAAAAATCCTTAATTCCCATTTTTCTTCAGAAAGCTCTTCGAATGTCGATCGTCGAGCCGTCTTCATTTTTCGACGGAAACCAGGACAACTGGTATCATTTTCCGTGTTTCTGGACCAAGTTGAACCGCCACAAAGACGATATCAACGTGGCGTCTATCAAAGGAGTCGACTGCTTGAGATGGGATGATCAGGAGCAGCTGAGGGACAGAATCACCAAGTTCAAGAGATCCAGCCGGACACCCGAACCAGCCAATCATCACGCCGCACTCTTGTTCTCGTCGTTGAAAGTGAGTGTGGAATGTTTTGGAATTTTAACAAAAAAAAATTTGATTTTTTTCTGGAGAAATTGAAATTTTTTTCAAATTAAAAAAAATCGATTAAAGTAAATTTTTTAACAATAAAAAAAATCGGAAAAAAAAATTCTGGAGAAATAAAAAAAATTTCGAATTAAAAAAATCGAAATTGAAAAAAAAACAATTTCGATTTTTTCTTAATTTTCAAATATATAAAAAAAGACGCAAATTTTGTGTATGATTTGATTTTTGTTACCAAATTATTCAGATGAAATTGAATAAAAAACTTTTAAAAAAATTTTGAGAATTTTTTTTGGATTTAAAAATAAAACTTCGAATTTTGAGAATTTTTTAAAAAAATTTAAAAAAAACACAAGTTGTGCGTATGATCAGATTTTTGCTATTAAAATTTTAAAATTTATTTTTAAAAATTGAAAAAAAATATACATTTTTTTGGAATTTTTTTTTAATTTTTGAAAAAAAAAATCAAAAACAGTCACAAATTGTGTGTATGCTTTCATTTTTTATAAAAGTATTTAAATTAAATTTAAAAAATATATAATGACTAAAAAATGTTTTCGACGATTTTTTGAACTTCGAAGAATTTTTTTAAATTTTAGATTTTTTGTAACTGTCTAACAGATATCTAATTTCCTTACAAAAAATATTTAAATTCTAAGATATTTAAAAAAAAATTCTTTAAAAATATTTTCATCAAAATCTAGTGAAATTTAATTTCTAGACGGAACCATCGGCGACGAATCGTGGAAAATGTGTGAAATGCGGCGAGACATTCGAGAAAGGAGAGATAAAAATCCACAGAAAGAAGGGTTGGCACCATGGCAAGTGCGTGTTCGAGGAGATCGAGAAATTCCTCGACGCTGTGGATCAGATACCCGGCTGGAGCGACTACGATGTGGCGGCAAGGGCCAAACTGCAAAATGATCTGTCGAAAGTGGTCCAGCTTCGAGGAGATGCCGTCGAATCCGAAGAAAATGTCGCGAAAACCGGGAAAATCACGAATTTCTTCGAAAAAGTGGACACTCCTGATTATGCGGAACCAGAATCGTCGTCGACTGAACAGTTTACGATGGAGTCGCTGACGCTGGATTCGCAGAAGAATGGAGGTGGTTTTGGGCTGAAGAGAGACCGCCCTGATGCCGGAAACGAAGGAGAAACCGAGGATGCCATGGCGAAAAAACGAAAAATGGGCCGAGCAGCGAGACTGGCGGAGATCCGAAAGGATAAACAGAAGGTGGGAGGCGTTTTTTGTGTTAAAAATTGGAAAAATTAATTTTGAATTTTTTCATATTTTTTTTTGAAATTAAAAATCAAAAAAAAAATTTTTTATTGGAATTTGTTTTGAAAAAATTGGAAAAAAACTCATTTTGAATTTTTGCAATTTTTTCAAAATTAGTAAAAATTCAAGAGGTTTTTTTTCCAAATAGAATTGATTTCTTTATAGGAAAAAAAAAATTTAGAATTTTTACTAAAATTTTTACTAACTTCAAAACTTTGAGATTGTTTACTTGGAATTTTTTTTAATTCAAAAAGAATCGATATTTTTTAATTTGATTTTTTTTTTGAAAAAAATGTTAAAAATTAATTTTTAGTCGTATAAATAATCGTATAAATTTGAACAAAAATTAATATTGACTTTTTACAAATTTTTAATTTAAATTTATGGAAATTTGAGATTTTTTAGTTGAAATTTTTTTCTTGAATGAAAAAAAATTTTTTTTTTTGAATTTATACGATTTTTTTAAAATTAGGAAGAACTCCAATTTTTCAAAAATTGAAAAATGAAACATTCAAAAAATTGTTTCCAATTTTTACGAATTTTGAGTTTTTCACAATTCAAAATGAATATATTTTTGAAAAATTTATTGATTTTTTATTTTTTAATTTTTTTAATTGAAAAAGACATAATTTTGAAATTTTTTTTTTTTTTAAATGATTAAATTTTAATTAAATTTTTGAAAAGTCCGATAGTCATTGATAAGGCTTAATAAAGCGTGACTAGAAGGAAATTGAATTTTTTATTTCCAGAAGCAAGTGGACCGCTTGTGGGAGTATCGTCAAACGTTCGATAAGATCAGTCAGAATGAGAAGATGACCATTTTGGCGGAAAACGATCAGGATATTCCTGAAGGACATGATCCAACTGCTCAGGTAACACTTTTTCAGATTTAGAAAAAAAAATTTAAAAATTGTTTTTCTTTTTTGTGGAAATTCCGCGCTTCTGAATTTTGAGAAAAAACTTTAAATTTAAATTTAAATATTATTTTTACTATTAGAAATTCAAATTGATTGTTGAACTTTTTAAAACTTTTTTGTAATTTTTAAATTTTTTATTTCAATTAAAAATTTGAAAAAAATTTAATTAAGATTTAAAAAATTTCGTCAACAAAAATTATTTTGTTTTAATTTTTGAATTTTCAGCTTTAAAAAATTATTCTTAAATTGAATTTAATTTTTTTTCAAAAAAATTAAATTTAAATTTTGAAAAAAAAATCAACTACATTTTTAGAAAATTTTTCATAAATAAAAAAATTAATTTTAATTTTAGAGAATTTTTTCAAATTTCAAGAAAAATTCAATTTAAATTAGAACATTTTTTTTTGAGACCCCGATGTTTCGCAACGCGACGTTTCGCAATTGTAACGTTTCGCAACATTGAAAAAATGAATTTCGCAACTGTAATGTTTCGCAACTCGCCAGTTCGCAACTGTAACGTTTCGCAACTCGTCAGTTCGCAACTGTAACGTTTCGCAACTCGATTTTTTTCTGTCCACAATGCTGTTTCTAGCTCCAAATCGCAATATCTGCCAAAAAAATATTCGTCTTGACATGTGGAGTTGCGAAACGTTACAGTTGCGAAATGGAAAGTTGCGAAACGTTACAGTTGCGACCTGGCGAGTTGCGAAACGTTACAGTTGCGAGATGGCGAGTTGC